>JAULAV010009241.1:0-20167 GCA_030789695.1 Scilla litardierei
ATTGCTTGTGTTTGAATCCCAAAGTAAATTCGTGTAGTTTTTCGTTAGAAAACGATGGTGACGTACTATTGGATGCTCAGGAATGAAGATTTCGATCGTTTGAGGCCTAGATGTCCTTATTCATCCATTAGAGTGAGCTACGACAGCCAGAAACCGAAAAATGATTCGAACCTGCTATTATGTGCAACCATTGGGCAATTCCACTTGAAATTTCGTGCGAATGGAGGAAACAACCTCCTCTCCGCATAGAAACAACGTTTACTCTCTATTTATCCGCATATTCCTCCACAACCTCCACAAAATTCGTGCAAGACCCAGAAATCAGAGACGGCAATTGCTTATGTTTTGAATCCCAGAGTAAATTCGTGTAGTTTTTCGTTAGAAAACGATGGTGACACACTACAGAAAGCACAAAAACAAAGATTTTGATCTTTTAAGGCCTAGAATGCCCTCCTCCTTCATCCATTAGAGAGAGCTAAGGTAGCCAGAAACCGAAAAATACCTCAAACCCTCTATTTTGGGCAACAGTTGAGCAATTCCCATTGAAATTTCGTGGGAATAAAGTAAACAACCTCCTCTCCACATAGAAACAACGTTTACTCTCCATTTGCCCTCAAATTCCTCCAAAACTCCCACGAATTCCGTCCGTGTCCCAGAAATTAGAGACGGGTGCCGTTGCTTGTGTTTTGAATCGATGAGTAAATTGTTGTAGTTTTACGGTAGAAAACAATGGTGACACGCTATGGACGCTCAGGAATGAAGACTTCGATCGTTTGAGGCCCATAATGCCCTCCTTTATCTAGTAGAGTGAGCGAGGGCAGCCTGAAACCGAAAAAAGATTCAGACCATCTATTTTGGGCACCGTTGGGCAATTCCAATTGAAATTACTTAGGAATAGAGTAAACAATCATCTCTACAAATAGGAACAATGTTTACTTCACATTTGTGCTCATATTCCTCCAAAAGTCGCACATAATCCGTGCAAGTCCCAGAAATCAGAGATTGGTGCAATTGCTTGTGTTTTGATCCAAGAGTAAATTAGTTTAGTTTTTAGTAGATAACGATGGTGACGCACTATCGGAAACTCAGAAACAAATATTTCGATCGTTTGAGGCATAAAATGCCCTCATTCATCCATTAGAGCGAGATAGGGCAGCCAGAAAGCAAAAAATGCATTAAACTTGCTTTTATGGGCAACCATTTGGCAGTTTCAATTGAAATTTCCTGGGAATAAACAACCTCCTCTCCTTTGTCCTCATATTCCTACAAAACTCGCACAAAATTCGTATGAGTCCCAGAAATCAGAGACGGGTGCAATTGCTTGTATTTTGAATCCAAGAGTAAATTCGTGTAGTTTTTCTATAGAAAACGATGGTGACACACTATCAGAAGCTCAAGGACGAAGATTTCGATCGTTTACGGCATAGAATACCCTACTTCATCCATTAGAGAGAGATAGGGCAACCAGAAACCGAAAAATGCTTCAAACCTTCTATTGTGGGCAACCGTTGGGTAATTCCAATTGAAATTACTTGGTAATAGAGTAAATAACCTCCTCTTCGCATAGAAACAACATTTACTCTCCATTTGTCATATTCCTCCAAAACACCCACGAAATCCGTGCGAGTCCCAGAAATCAGCGACTAGTACAATTGCTTGTGTTTTGAATCCAAGAGTAAATTCTTGTAGATTTCAGTAGAAAACGATGGTGCCGCACTATCGGATGCTTATGAATGAAGACTTCGATAGTTTAAGGCCTAAATTGCCCTTCTTCATCCATTAAAGTGAGCTACGGCAGATAGAAACCGAAAAATGATTCAAACCTGTTATTTTAGGCAACCTTTAGGCTATTCCAATTGAAATTACGTGGGAATAGAGTAAACAACCTCCTCTCTGCATAGAAACAACGTTTACTCTCTATTTTTCCTCATATTCCTCCAAAACTCCTATGAAATCCGTGCAAGTCCCAGAAATCAGAGACGGGTGCAATTACTTTTGTTTTGAATCCAAGCGTAAATTCTTGTAGTTTTCGGTAGAAAACGATGGTTACGCACTATCAGATGCTTATGAATGAAGACTTCGATAGTTTAAGGCCTAAAATGTCGTCCTTCGTCCATTAGAGTGAACTAGAGCATCGAGAAGCCGTCAAATGATTTAAACCTGCTATTTTGGGCAACCGTTGGGCAGTCCAATTGTAATTTTGTGGGAGTAGAGGAAACAACATCCTCTCCACATAGAAACAACGTTTACTCTCCATTTGCCTCATATTCCTCCAAAACTCACACGAATTCCATACGAGTCCCAGAAATTAGAGACGGGTGCAATTGCTTGTGTTTTAAATCCCAGGATAAATTCGTGTAGTTTTTCGATAGAAAACGCTGGTGACATACTATCGGATGCTCTGTAACGAATATTTCAATCGTTTGAGGCCTAGAATAACATCTCTCATCCATTAGAGTGAGCTAGGGTAACCAGAAACCGAACAATGCTTCAAACCTGTTATTTTGGGCAACCATTGGGCAATTCCAACTGAAATTTCGTGGGAATAGAGGAAACAACATCCACTCCACATAGAAACAACGTTTAGTCTACATTTCTCCTCATATTCCTGAAAAATTCATACGAGTTTCGTTTGAGTCCCAGAAATCAGAGACGCGTGACATTGCTTGTGTTTTGCATTCAAGAGTAAATTCTTGTAGTTTTTCGACAGAAAACGATGGTTACAGATGATCGAAATCTCGAGAATGAAGATTTCGATCGTTTGAGGCCTTAAATACCCTCTTCTTCCATTAACGAGAGCTAAGGCAGCCAGAAACAAAAAAAATTCTTCAAACATACTATAATGGGAAACCATTTGGCAATTCCAATTGAAATTTCGTGGGAATAGAGGAAACGACCTACTCTCCGCAGAAAAAGAATGTTTACTCTCACTTTGTTCTCATATTCCTCTAAAACTTCTAAGAATTTCGTGCGAGTCCCAGAATTCAGAGACTGGTGCAATTGCTTGTGTTTCCAATCCAAGAGCAAATTCGTGAAATTTTTCTATAGAAAACAATGGAGACACACTAACGGAAGCTCGGAACAAAGTTTTCTATCGTTTGAGGCCGAGAATGCCCTCCTTCATCTATTAGAGAGAGCTTGGGCAGCCACAAACCGAAAAATGCTTCAAACCTTCTATTTTGGGCAACCGATAGGTAATTCCAATTGAAATTACATGGTAATAGAATAAACAACCCCCTCGCCACATAAAAACAACATTTACTCTCCATTTTGCCTCATATTTCTCCAAAACTACCAAGAAATCTGTGCCAGTCTCGAAATCAGAGACGGGTGCAATTGCTTGTGTTTTGAATCAAAGAGTAAATTCGTGTATGTTTTCGGTCGAAAACGATGGTGACGTACTATCGGATGCTCAGGAATGAATATTTCGATCGTTTTGAGGCCTAGAATTCCATCCGTCATCTATTAGACTGAACTAGTGCATCCAGAAACCGAACAATGGGCAACCATTGGGAAATTCCAATTGAAATTTCGTGGGAATAGAGAAAACAACCTCCTCCCCACATAGAAACAACGTTTACTCTCCATTTCTCCTCATATTCCTCCAAAACTCCCACGAATGTCGTTCGAGTCCCAAAAATCAGAGACGGGAGCCATTGCTTGTGTTTTGCATCCAAGAGTAAAAGCGGTCGTTTTTCGGTAGAAAACGATAGTGACGTACTATCGGATGCTCATGAACGGATATTTCGATCGTTTAAGGCCTAAAATGCCCTCATTCATCCATTAGAGTGAGCTAAGGCAGCCAGAAACTGAAAAAATACTTCAAACCTTATATTATGTGCAACCATTAGGCAATTCCAACTAAAATTTCGTGGGAATAGAGGAAACAACCTCCTCTCCACATAGAAACAAACTTTACTCTCCATTTTTCTTCATATTACTCCAAAACTCCCACGTGTACCGTTCGTGTCCCAGAAATCAGAGACGGCTGCTATTACTATGTTTTGCATCCAAGAATAAATTCTTGTAGTTTTTCGGTAGAAAACGATGGTGCACACTATCGGAATATCGGGAATGAAGATTTCGATTGTTTGAGGCCTTGAAAACCCTCCTTCATCTATTAGATTGAGATATGGCAGCCAGAAACCGAAAAATACATCAAACCTGCTATTATGGGCAACCATTGGGAAATTCCAATTGAAATTGTGTGCGAAAGGAAGAAACAACCTCCTCTCCGCTTAGAAATAATGTTTGCTCTCTATTTTTCCTCATATTCCTCCAAAACTTCCAAGAAATCTGTGCGAGTCCCAGAAACCAAAGACGGGTGCTATTGCTTGTGTTTTGAATCCCAAAGTAAATTCGTGTAGTTTTTCGTTAGAAAACGATGGTGACGTACTATTGGATGCCCAGGAATGAAGATTTCGATCGTTTGAGGCCTAGATGCCCTTATTCATCCATTAGAGTGAGCTACGACAGCCAAAAACTGAAAAATGCTTCGAACCTGCTAATATGTGCAACCATTGGGCAATTCCAATTGAAATTTCGTGGGAATGGAGCAAACAACCTCATCTCCGTATAGAAACAACGTTTACTCACTATTTGTCCTCATATTCCTCCACAACCTCCACAAAATTCGTGTAAGTCCCAGAAATCAGAGACGGGTACAATTGCTTATGTTTTGAATCCCAGGATAAATTCGTGTAGTTTTTCGTTAGAAAACGATGGTGACGCACTGTAGAAAGCTCGAAAACAAAGATTTCGATCTTTTAAGGCCTAGAATGCCTTCCTCCTTTATCCATTAGAGAGAGCTAGGACAGCCAGACACTGAAAAGTGCCTCAAACTTTATATTTTGGGCAACCGTTGGGCAATTCCCTTTGAAATTTCGTGGGAATAAATTAAACAACCTCCTCTCTGCATAGAAACAATGTTTACTCTCCATTTGCCCTCAAATTCCTCCAAAACTCCCACGAGTTCTGTCCGTGTCCCAGAAATCAGAGACGGGTGCCGTTGCTTGTGTTTTTGTAGTTATACGGCAGAAATTCATGAGTAAATTGTTGTAGTTATACGGTAGAAAAGGATGGTGACCATTGGGCAGTTCCAATTGAAATTTCCTGGAAATAAACAACCTCCTCTCCTTCGTCCTCATATTCCTCCAAAACTCGGACGAAATCCGTCTGAGTCCCAGAAATCAGAGACGGGTGCAATTGCTTGTATTTTGAATCCAAGAGTAAATTCGTGTAGTTTTTCTATAGAAAACGATGCTGACACACTATCAGAAGCTCAGGAATGAAGATTTCTATCGTTTGCGACATAGAATACCCTAGTTCATCCATTAGAGAGAGTTAGGGCAGCCAGAAACCGAAAAATGCTTCAAACCTTCTATATTGGGCAACCGTTGGGCAATTTCAATTGAATTTACGTGGGAATAGAGTAAATAACCTCCTCTTCGCATAGAAACAATATTTACTCTCCATTTGTCATATTTCTCCAAAACACTCACGAAATCCGTGCGAGTCACAGAAATTAGATACTTGTACAATTGCTTGTGTTTTGAATCCAAGAGTAAATTCTTGTAGTTTTTCGGTAGAAAATGATGGTGCGCACTATCGGATGCTTATTAATGAAGACTTTGATAGTTTAAGGCCTAAATGCCCTTCTTCATCCATTACAGTGAGCTACGGCAGACAGAAACCGAAAAATGATTCAAACCTGTTATTTTAGGCAACCTTTGGGCAATTCCAGTTGAAATTACGTGTGAATAGAGTAAACAACCTCCTCTCTGCATAGAAACAATGTTTACTCTCTATTTGTCCTCATATTTCGCCAAAACTCCTATGAAATCTATGGGAGTCCCAGAAATCATTGACGGGTGCAATTACTTGTGTTTTGAATCCAAACGTAACTTCTTCAAGTTTTTGATAGAAAACGATGGTGATGCACTATCAGATGCTTATGAATGAAGATTTCGATTGTTTAAGGCCTAAATTGTCGTCCTTTGTCCATTAGGGTGAACTAGGGCAGCGAGAAGCCGTCAAATGATTCAAACCTGCTATGTTGGGCAACCGTTGGGCAGTCCAATTGTAATTTTGTGAGAATAGATGAAACAACATCCTCTCCACATAGAAACAACGTTTACTCTCCATTTGCCTCATATTCCTCCAAAACTCACACGAATTCAATGCGAGTCCCAAAAATCAGAGACGGGTGCAATTGCTTGTGTTTTAAATCCCAGGCTAAATTCATGTAGTTTTCCAATAGAAAACGCTGGTGACGTACTATCGGATGCTCTGTAATGAATATTTCAATCGCTTGAGGCCTAGAATGCCGTCTCTCATCCATTAGAGTGAGCTAGGGCAACCAAAAACCGAACAATGCTTCAAACCTGTTATTTTGGACAAACTTTGGGCAATTCCAATTGAAATTTCGTGGGAATAGAGGAAACAACATCCACTCCACATGAAAATAATGTTTACTCTATATTTCTCCTTATATTCCTAAAAATTCCTACGAATTCTGTTTGAGTCCCAGAAATCAGAGACGAGTGCCATTGCTTGTGTTTTGCACCCAAGAGTAAATTATTGTAGTTTTTCGACAGAAAACGATGGTTACGCATGATTGAAATCTAGGGAATGAAGATTTCAATCGTTTGAGGCCTAAAATACCCTCCTTCATCCATTAGTGAGAGCTAAGGCAGCCAGAAACAAAAAAATGCTTCAAACATGCTATAATGGGAAACCATTTGGCAATTCCAATTGAAATTTCGTAGGAATAGAGGAAACGACCTCCTCTCCGCAGAAAAGGAATATTTACTCTCCATTTGTCCTCATATTCCTCTAAAACTTCTACGAATTTCGTGTGAGTCCCAGAATTAGAGACTGGTGCAATTGCTTGTGTTTCAAGAGTAAATTCGTGTAGTTTTTCTTTAGAAAAAAACGGAGACACACTAACAGAAGCTCGGAACGAAGTTTTCGATCGTTTGAGGCCGAGAATGCCCTCCTTCATCTATTTAAGAGAGGTAGGGCAGCCACAAACCGAAAAATGCTTCAAACCTTCTATTTTGGGCAACCGATAGGTAATTCTAATTGAAATTACGTGAGAATAGAATAAACAACCCCCTCGCCACATAAAAACAATGTTTACTCTCTATTTGGCCTCATATTTCTCCAAAACTCCCAAGAAATCTGTGCCAGTCTCAGAAATCAGAGACTGGTGCAATTGCTTGTGTTTTGAATCAAAGAGTAAATTCGTGTAGGTTTTCGGTCGAAAACGATGGTGACGTACTATCGGATGCTCAGGAACGAATATTTCGATGGTTTGAGGCCTAGAATTCCCTCCTTCATCTATTAGAGTGAACTAGGGCATCCAGAAACCAAACAATGGGCAACCATTGGGCAATTCCAATTGAAATTTCATGTGAATAGAGAAAACAACCTCCTATCCACATAGAAACAACGTTTACTCTCCATTTCTCCTCATATTCCTCCAAAAATCCTACACATTCCGTTCGAGTCCCAGAAATCAGAGACGGCTGCCATTGCTTGTGTTCTACATCCAAGAGTAAATTCGTGTAGTTTTTCTGTAGAAAATGAGTGACACACTATCGGATGCTCGGAACGAAGTTTTTGATCGTTTGTGGCCTAGAATGTGATCCATCATCCATTAAAGAGAGTAGGGCAGCCATAAACCGAAAAATACTTCAAACCTTCTATTTTGGGTAACCATTGGGCATTTCCAATTTAAATTACGTTGGAATAGAGTAAACAACCCCCTCGTCACATAAAAACAACGTTTACTCTCTATTTGTCCTTATATTCCTCCAAAACTCCCAAGAAATCCATGCGAGTTAGAAATCTAAGATGGGTGCAATTGCTTGTGTTTTGAATCCAAGAGTAAATTCGTGTAGATTTTCGATGGAAAACGATGGTGATGTACTATCGGATGCTCAGGAATGAATATTTAATCGTTTGAGGCCAAGAATTCCCTCCTTCATCTATTAGAGTGAGCTAGGGCTGCGAGAAACCGGAAAATGATTCAAACCTGCTATTTTGGGCACCGTTGGGCAATTCCAATTGAAATTACTTAGGAATAGAGTAAACAATCATCTCTACAAATAGAAACAATGTTTACTCTCCATTTGTCCTCATATTCCTCCAAAACTCGCATTTAATCCGTGCGAGACCCAGAAATCAGAGACTGGTGTAATTGCTTGTGTTTTGAATCCCAGAGTAAATTAGTGTAGTTTTTCAGTAGATAACGATGGTGACGCACTATCGGAAACTCAGTGACAAATATGTTGATCGTTTGAGGCATAAAATGCCCTCCTTCATCCATTAGAGCGAGATAGGGCAGGCAGAAAGTGAAAAATGCGTCAAACCTGCTTTTATGGGCAACCATTGGGCAGTTCCAATTGAAATTTCCTGGAAATAAACAACCTCCTCTCCTTTGTCCTCATATTCCTCCAAAACTCGCACAAAATCCGTCTGAGTCCCCGAAATCAGAGACGGGTGCAATTGCTTGTATTTTGAATCCAAGAGTAAATTCGTGTAGTTTTTCTATCGAAAATAATGGTGACACACTATCAGAAGCTCAGGGACGAAGATTTTGATCGTTTGCAGCATAGAATACCCTACTTCATCCAAAGAGAGATATATATAGGGCAGCCAGAAACCGAAAAATGCTTCAAAGCTTCTATTTTGGGCAACCGTTGGGCAATTCCAATTGAAATTACGTGGGAATAGAGTAAATAACATCCTCTTTGCGTAGAAACAACATTTACTCCCCATTTGTCATATTCCTCCAAACACCCATGAAATCTGTGCGAGTCCCAGAAATCAGAGACTGGTATAATTACTTTTGTTTTGAATCCAAGAGTAAATTCTTGTAGTTTTTCGGTAGAAAACCATGGTGCCGCACTATCGGATGCTTATGAATGAAGACTTCGATAGTTTAAGGATTGAAATGCCCTTCTTCATCCATTAGAGTGACATAGGGCGGACAGAAATGTTTCAAACCTGTTATTTTGGGCAACCTTTGGGCAATTCCAGTTGAAATTACGTGGGAATAGAGTAAAAACCCTCCTCTCCGCATAGAACTAACGTTTAGTCTCTATTTGTCCTCATATTCCTCCAAAACTCCTATGAAATCTGTGCAAGTCCCAAAAATCAGAGACGGGTGCAATTACTTATCTTTTGAATCCAAGCATAAATTCTCGTAGTTTTCGGTAGAAAACGATGGTGACGCACTATCAGATGCTTATGAATGAAGACTTTGATAGTTTAAGGCCTAAAATGTCGTCCTTCGTCCATTAGAGTGAACTAGGGCCGCCAGAAGCCGTCAAATGATTCAAACCTACTATTTTAAGCAACCGTTGGGCAGTCCAATTGTAATTTTGTGGGAATAGAGGAAACAACATCCTCTGCATATAGAAACAACGTTTACTCTCCATTTGTCTCATATTCCTCCAAAACTCACACGAATTCCATGCGAGTCCCAAAAATCAGAGAGGGAGCAATTGCTTGTGTTTTGAATCCCAGGGTAAATTCGTGTAGTTTTTCGATAGAAAACGATGGTGAAGTACTATCGGATGCTCTATAACGAATATTTCGATCGTTTGAGGCCTAGAATGCCATCTCTCATCCATTAGACTGAGCTAGGGCAACCAGAAACTGAACAATGCTTCAAACCTGCTATTTTGGGCAACCAATGGGCAATTCCAATTGAAATTTCATGGGAATAGAGAAAACAACCTCTTCTCCACATAGAAACAATGTTTAATCTACATTTCTCCTCATATTCCTGAAAAATTCCTACGAATTTCGTTTGAATCTAGAAATCAGAGACGGCTGTCATTGCTTGTGTTTTGCATCCAATAGTAAATTCTCATAGTTTTTCGACAGAAAACGATGGTGACGTACGATCGAAATCTCGTGAATAAAGATTTCGATCGTTTAAGGCCTAGAATGCCCTCCTTCATCAATTAGAAAGAGCTAAGGCAGCCAAAAACAAAAAAAAAAAATTGCTTCAAACATGCTATAATGGGAAACCATTGGGTAATTTCAATTGAAATTTCGTGGGAATAGAGGAAACAACCTCCTCTCCGCAGAGAAAGAACGTTTATTTTTGTCCTCTTCCTCTAAAACTTCTACTAATTTAGTGCGAGTCCCAGAAATCAGAGACTGATGCAATTGCTTCTGTTTCTAATCCAAGAGTTAATTCGTGTAGTTTTTCTATAGAAAACAATGGAGACACACTATCGGATGCTCGGAACGAATTTTTCTATCGTTTGTGGCCGAGAATGCCCTCCTTCATCTATTAGAGAGGGCTAGGGCAGCCACTAACTGAAAAATGCTTCAATCCTTCTATTTTGGGCAACCATTAGGTAATTCCAATTGAAATTACGTGGGAATAGAATAAACAACCCCCTCGCCACATAAAAACAGCGTTTACTCTCCATTTGGCCTCATATTTCTGAAAAACTCCCAAAAAATCCGTGCAAGTCTTAGAAATCAGAGACGGGTACTTGTGTTTTGAATCAAAGAGTAAATTCTGTAGGTCTTCGGTAGAAAACGATGGTGACGTACTATCGAATGCTCAGGAACGAATATTTCGATCGTTTGAGGCTTAGAATGCCCTCCTTCATCTATTAGAGTGATCTAGGGCAGCCAGAAACCGAACAAGGTTTTAGACATGCTATTTATGGGCAATCATTAGGCAATTCCAATTGAAATTTCGTGGGAATAGAGAAAACAATCTCATCTCCACATAGAAACAACGTTTACTCTTCATTTCTCCTCATATACCTCCAAAACTCCCACGAATGCCGTTCGAGTCCCAGAAATCACAGACGGGAGCCATTGCTTGTGTTTTGCATCCAAGAGTAAATGCGATAGTTTTTTGGTAGAAAACAATGGTGACGTACTATCGGATGCTCAGGAACTGATATTTCGATTGTTTGAGGCCTAGAATGCCCTCCTTCATCCATTAGAGAGAGGTAAGGCAGCCAGAAACTGAAAAATGCTTCAAACCTGATATAATGGGCAACCATTCGGCAATTCCAACTAACATTTCGTGGGAATAGAGGAAACAACCTCCTCTCCACATAGAAACAATGTTTACTCTCCATTTGTTCTCATATTACGCCAAAACTCCCATGAGTACCGTTCGAGTCCCAGAAATCAGAGACGGTTGCTATTACTATGTTTTGCATCCAAGAATAAATTCTTGTAGTTTTTCGGTAGAAAACGATGGTGACGCACTATCGGAATATCGGGAATGAAGATTTCGATTGTTTGATGCCTTGAAAACCCTCCTTCATCCATTAGAGTGAGCTATGGCTGCCAGAAACCAAAAAATACATCAAACCTACTATTATGGGTAACCATTGGGTAAATCCAATTGAAATTGCGTGTGAATGGAGGAAACAACCTCCTCTCCGCATAGAAACAACGTTTACTCTTTATTTTTCCTCATATTCCTCCAAAACTCCCACGAAATCCGTGCGAGTCGCAGAAATCAGATACGGGTGCAAGTGCTTTTGTTTTGAATCCGAGAGTAAATTCCTGTAGTTTTTGGTAGAAAACGTTGGTTATGCACTATCGGATGCTTATGAATGAAGGCCTCGATAGTTTAAGGCCTAAAATGTCGTCCTTCGTCCATTAGAGTGAGCTAGGACAGCCAGAAGCCAAAAAATGATTCAAACCTGCTATTTTGGGCCACCATTGGGCAGTCCAATTGAAATTTTGTGGAAATATAGAAAACAACCTCCTCTCCACCTAGAAACAAAGTTTACTCTCCATTTGTCCACATATTCCTCCAAAACTCACACGAATTCCATGCGAGTCCCAGAAATCAGAGATGGGTACAATTGCTAGTGTTTTGAATCCCAGAGTAAATTTGTGTAGTTTTTCTATAGAAAACGAGGGTGACATACTATCAGGTTCTCTGGAACGAATATTTCGATTGTTAGAGGCCTATAATGCCCTCTCTCTCATCCATTAGAGTGAGTAGGGCAACCCGAAACCAAACAATGCTTCAAACCTGCTATTATGGGCAAACATTCAGCAATTCCAATTGAAATTTCATGGAAATAAAGGAAACAACTTTCTCTCCACATATAAACAATGTTTACTCTCCATTTCTCCACATATTCCTACAAAATTCCCACGAATTTCGTTCGAGTCCCAGAAATCAGAGACGGCTGCAATTGATTGTGTTTTGCATCCAAGAGTAAATTCTTGTAGTTTTTCGATAGAAATGATGGTGACGCACTATCGGAATCTCGGGAATGAGGATTTCGATCGTTTGAGGCCTAGAAAGCCATACTTCATCCATTAGATAGAGCTAAGGCAGCTAGAAACCAAAAAATGCTTCAACCCCGCTATACTGGGCAACCATAGGGCAATTCCAATTGAAATTTCGTGGGAATAGAGGAAACAACCTACTCTCCACATAGAAAGAACGTTTACTCTCCATTTGCCCTCATATTCCTCCAAAACTTCCACGAATTCCGTGCAAGTTCCAGAAATCAGAGACGGGTGCAATTACTTGTGTTTAGAATCCAAAAGTAAATTCGTGTAGTTTTTCTGTAGAAAACGATGGTGACACACTATCGGAAGCTCAGAACGAAGTTTTTGATCGTTTGTCGCCTAGAATGCACTCCATCATCCATTAAAGAGAGCTAGGGCAGCCATAAACTGAAAAAAACTTCAAACCTTCTATTTTGGGCAACCGTTGGGGAATTCCAATTGAAATTACGTTGGAATAGAGTAAACAACCCACTCGTCACATAAAAACAATGTTTACTCTCTATTTGTCCTCATATTTCTCCAAAACTCCCAAGAAATCCGTGCGATTCCCAGAAATCAAAGAAGGATGCAATTGCTTGTGTTTTGAATTTAACAGTAAATCCGTGTAGATTTTTGGTGGAAAACGATGGTGACGTACTATCAGATGATCAGGAACGAATATTTCATCGTTTGAAGCCTAGAATGCACTCCTTCATCTATTAGAGTGATCTAGGGCTGCCAGAAACCGAAAAATATTTCAAACATGCTGTTTATGGGCAACCGTTATGCAATTCCAATTGAAATTTTGTGGAAATAAAGGAAACAAGCTCCTCTCCACATAGAAACACCGTTTACTCTCCATTTGTCCTCAAATTCCTCCAAAACTCCCACGAATACCGTTTGAGTGCCAGAAATCAGAGACGGGTGCTATTACTGTGTCTTGCATCCAAGAATAAATTCTTATTGTTTTTCGGTAGAAAAAACGATAGTGACGCACTATCGAAATCTCGGGAATGAAGATTTTGATTGTTTGAGGCCTTGAAAACCCTTCTTCATCCATTAGAGTGAGCTATGGCAACCAGAAACCGAAAAATACTTCAAACCTGCTATTATGAGCAACCATTGGGCAATTCCAATTGAAATAACGTGTGAATAGAGGAAACAACCTCCTCTCCACATACAAACAACGTTTACTCTCTATTTGTCCTCATATTCCTTTAAAACTCCCACAAAATCCGTGTGAGTCCCAGAAATCAGAAACAGGTGCCATTGCTTGTGTTTTGAATCCAAGAGTAAATTCTTGTAGTTTTCGGTCGAAAACGATGGTGACGCACTATCGGATGCTTATGGATTAAGACTTCGATAGCTTAAGGCCTAAAATGTCGTTCTTCGTCCATTAGAGTGAGCTATGGCAGCCAGAAACCGAAAAATGGTTCAAACCTGCTATTTTGGGTAACCGTTTTATTTTGGGCAACCGTTGGGCAGTTCAATTGAAATTTTGTGGGAATAGAGGAAACAACCTCCTCTCCACATAGGAACAACATTTACTCTCCATTTTGTCCTTGATGTGTGACAGGTAGTGAAATGTTTGGAGTTCAGAATTGAAGAATAGAGCAGAGGATAGAGATCTAAGATAAAGGCTATGCAACCACTCAAGATCAGGAAATGAAGTTCACCACAACTGAGATTAAAGGCTAGGCCACCCTCCCAATTGATAAAGAACTCACTTGTCTCATCACTAACCTTCCCACAGTTAGATAAAGAAAACAAAATTAACAACAAGTTTTGAAAGAACTTGCAACTTCAGAATTCTCATTCAACAAATCTGATCTTCTAAGTTACAAAGACTCTCTTTTAAAGAAGACATACAACATTGGTAATGACATACATAAGCATTTAATAGCCAACAACTTCTAAGGCTGATTACAAAACTTACTAGGCTACAACTTTCTAGACATTGAATGCTGAAAAAAGTAAATAGCCAACAAATTCCAATGTTGATTACACAACTTACTAGGCTACAACTCTCTAGACATTGAATGCTGAAAAAGTAAATGCTAGAGTGGATTTCCAAGGCCAAAGTCTTCAAAATTCGTCCAAACTCTTTAGCTCCCCTTTAATTTGAAATTTGAATCTTCATTTGAGTTTAGATACCAAAATAATCGCTTTCCATCATAATTGACTCATTAAGGAAGCCAATTAAGCAAAACTTGGCCCAATTCAGCTTGAGAACCAAGCTGAAATTGAGAGCTAAAGTTGGACCTCGAAATTTCCTTGATGTCACTTGCTAACATCATCAAATTAGTCATGCTTTCTCCTGCATCATTCTCCACTCCTTGATTGAGATTTGCCCTCAAATCATCAGCATCTTCATTTTCAGGCAAGAATGGAGTTAAGTCACCAATATTGAAAGTGGCAGAAATATTGGTTTCTCCAGGAAATTCAAGCTTGTATGCATTACTTCCAACCTTCTCAACGATTTTGAAATGGCCATCACCACGAGCCATGAGCTTGTTCTTCCTTCGAGAGGGAAACCTTTCCTTCCTTAAATGAAGCCAAACCAGATCACCAGGCTTAAATTCAAGGGAGATGTGATGCTTGTTTGCATTTTGCTTGTACAATTTATTCACCTTTTCAATTCTGGTCTTCACTTGTTCATGGAGCCTTTTCATTTCTTTAGCACGCTGTTCAACTTCAAAACTCACTTGGGACTCAATAGGAGGTGGGATCAAATCAATGGGAGCAAGAGGGTTCACTCCATAATTCACTTCAAATGGAGACTTTCCTGTTGCATATGATGGAGCTCTATTGTATGCAAACTCAGCATGGGGAAATTTGTTATCCCAATCTTTGATATTTTTTCACACCAAACTTCTGAGAAGAGTTGAGAGTGTTCTATTTGTCACTTCTGTTTGTCCATCAGTTTGAGGATGGTATGCAGTACTAAACAAGAGCTTTGTCCACAACAATTTCCATAAGCATCTCCAAAAATGACTTAAAAACTTAGAATCGCTATCACTTACAATGGTCTTTGGAACTCCATGAAGCTTGAGAATTTCTTTGAAATAGAGATCAGCAACATGAGAAGCATCATCTGAATTCGTGCATGCGATGAAATGAGCCATTTTTGAAAACCGATCAACAACTACCATGATAGCATCTTTCCCTCTTTAAGTTCTTGGTAGTGCCACAATAAAATCCATGCTCACATCTTCCCAAGGCTGATTTGTAACAGGCAGAGGAGTATACATTCCTTGATGAAATTGAATCTTAGAGCTTTATGACAAATAGAGCATCTTGAAACAACATTATGGACATAGCCAGCCATCTTATGCCAATAAAAGTGTTCTTGCAGGATGTCAAGTGTCTTGTTAATGCCAAAATGAACACTAACAGCTCCACCATGGGCTTCTTTCTCGAAGAGATCACGCATTGAACTTTTGGGAATGCACAACTTATTGTTCTTGAAAAGAAAACCTTCCTGAATCACATAAGGGCCTGAAAGAGCAGCACTTTCTTCCTCAAAGAATTGAGAAAAGTCTTGATCATCCTTGTAAAGAGCTTTAATAAAATGAAAACCAAGAATTTTAGCTTTAACAATAGATAGAAGAGAATACCTTCTTGAAAGTGCATCAGCCACAACATTGGTTTTTCCAGATTTATGCTTTGAAACAAATGAGAAGGATTGAAGAAATTCAACCCATTTAGCATGCCTTTGATTCAACTTGTGCTGAAAAATAAGAGATGACTAAATTAGGTTATAAACCGGGAGATTAAATTATGTTCCGAGGGAAATAAAATTCCCTGGGAACCGGGAGATCACCATCTTCAACTGAAAAATAAAAGATGACTAAATTAGGTTATGAAAAGCATATCATTTAATTTAAAAAATTCATATTATACAAAAAATATAGAAAATAGCATGTAGCTCAAAATAAGTCCGCAGAAATGTCTATTGGAACTGGGAGATCATCATCTTTAAAGGAAAAAAGAGAAGACAAAATTAGGCCAAAAAATCATACCATTTCATAATAAGATACATATCTTTCAGAAAATGTAGAAAAATAGTTTCAAGCTAAGAAAAAATGTCCGTTAGACCTGGGAGATCGCCATCTTCGACCGAAAAAATAAGAGAGACAAACTTAGGCTATATAAATAACATAATATTTAATAAAAATTTCTATATCTTCTGTGAAATGTAAAAAATAGCACCGAGCTCAAAAAATATGCAATAATGTCCATTGGAACCGGGAGATCGCCACCTTCAACTTAAAATTACGAGAAGAAACAATTATGCTATATAAATCATATCATTTAATAAAAAGATACATAACATTCCGAAAATGTAGAAAATAGCGCAAAGCTCAGAAAAATCCGCAAAAAATGTTCGTAGTAGTCAGGAGATCGCCATCTTCATAAAAAAAATAAGAGAAGAAAAATAGCCCCAAGCTCAGAAAAATCGGTAAAAAATGTCCGTAAGAGCCGGGGATCGCCACCTTCAACTGAATAATAAGAGAAGACAAAATTAGGTTATAAAAAGCATATCATTTAATATAAAGAATCATATCATACAAAAAATGTAGAAAATAACTCAGAGCTCAGAAAAATCCGAAAAAATGTCTGTTGGAATCGGAAGATTACCATCTTCAACTCAAAATAAAAGAATACAAAATTAGGCTAAAAAATCATATCATTTAATAAAAAATACATATCTGCCATAAAATGTAGAAAATAGCACCGAGCTAAGAAAAATCTGCATAAATGTCCGTTGGAACCCGGGAGATCGTAATATTCAAGTGAAAAAAGAGAAGACAAGATTAGGCCAAAAAATTATATCATTTAATAAAAAGATTCATATCTTCCAGAAAATGTTGGAAAAAAGCCCAAATCAAAAAATCCACAAAAATATCCGTTGGAACCTAGAGATCGCCATCTTCAACTGAAAAATATGAGAAGACAAAATTTGGCTTAAAAAATCTTGTCATTTAATAAAGAGATACATATCTTTAATCAAAGGTAGAAAATAGCAAGGAGGCCAGAAAAAATCAGCAAAAATATCTGTTGGAACTGGGAGCTTGCCATCTTCGACTGAAAATAAGAGAAGGAAAAATTAGGATATAAAAATCATATCATTTAATATAATGATTCTTATCTTCTAGAAAGTGTTATTTAATAAAAAGATACATTTTTTCAATAAACTGTAGAAAATAGTCTCGAGCTAAGAAAAATCCGCAAAAATGTCCAGTTCTCAGAAAAATCACCTTCTTCAACAAAAAATAAGAGAAGACAAAATAAGTCCCAAAAATCATATCATTTAATAAAATGATCCAAAACGGATAAAATAGCCCAGGTTCTCAGAAAAATCCCGAAAAAATTTCAGTTGGAACCGAAAGATCGCTATCTTCAATTGAAAAATAAGAGAAGACAAAATTAGGCTGTAAAAGGTATATCATTTAATATAAAGATTCTTGCCTTACAGGAAAATGTTGAAAATTGTCCGAAGCAACAAAAAATTTGCAAAAAGGTCCATTGGAACCTGGAGATCACCATATTCAACAAAATAAATAAGGGAAGACAAAAATAAGGCCAAAATGATATTATTTAAAAAAGATCCACATCTCTGAGAACATAGAGAAAATATGCTCGAGGTCAGAATATTCAGCAAAAATTTCCGTTTGGAACCAGGAGATCGTTATTTTCAACTAAAAAAATAAGAGAAGACAAACGTAGACTATAAAAATCATCATTTACTAAAAGATCCATATCCTCAATTAATTGTATAAAATAGCCCCCGAGCTCGGAAAAATCCGTAAAAATGTCGTTGGAAACATTGAGAACACCATCTTCAACTGAAAAATATAAGAAGAAAAACATAAGCTATAAGTTTCATATCATTTAGTAAAAAGATCCATATCTTCCATAAAATATAGAAAATAGCCTCAGCTCAGAAAAATCTGCAAAAATGTCCGGGAGATCGCCATCTTCAACTAAAAAATAAGACAAGATAAATTTAGGCAATAAAAATCATATCATTTAATAAAAAGAGCCATATGTTAAATAAAAAGTAGAAAAGAGCTCGAAACTTGGAACCCGGAGATCGCCATTTTCAATAGGAAAAGAGAGAAGAAAAATATTAGGCCAACAAATCATATCCTTTAATAAAAAGATTCATATCTTTCATAAAATATAAAAAATATCCCGGAGCTCTGAAAAATCAGTAAAAATGTCTGTCGAAACCGTTAGATCGTCATCTTCAACTTAAAAAACGAGTAGCCAAGATTAGGCTAAAAATCATACCATTTAATAAAAAATACATATCTTATAGAAAATGTAGAAAAATAGTCCCAAGCAATGAAAAGTTCGCAAAAATTTCCGTTGGAACCAGGAGATCGCCATCTTCACCAGAAAAAAATAAGAGAAGAAAAATGTAAGCTATGCTCATTTAATAAAAAGATACATATCTTACATAAAATGTAGAAAATAGCACATATCTCAGAAAAAATCGGGAAAATATTAGTTTGATTTGGGATATAGCCATCATCAACTAAAAAATAAGGAGAAGCCAAAATTAGACCTAATATTAAATCATTTAATAAAAAGGTTCATATCTTCCAGAAAATTTAGAAAATAGCCCCAATGGTCAGAATAATCTGCAAAAAGTTTGTTGGAACAGGGAGATCACCATCTTAGCTGAAAAATAAGAGAAGACAAAATTTGGCTATAAAATCATATCATTTAATAAAAAGATCCATAACTTCCCAAAAAATATCGAAAAATAGCCCCGAGCTCAGAAAAATCCACAAAAATGTCCATTGGAACCGAAAAATTGCCATCTTCAGCTGAAAATTATGTTATAGAATCATATTAATATAAATATCCATATCTTATAGATAATGTAGAAAATGGCCCGGAGCGCAAAAAAATCTTCACAAATGTAACACAAATGTAATGGAATCGATGGATCGCCATTGTCAATTGAAAAAAGAGAAGACAAAATTGGGCCAAAATCATATCATTTAATAAAAATATCCATTTCTTCTAGAAAAGATAGAAAAATAGTCCCAAGCTAAGAAAAATCCTCAACATGTCTGTTGGAACTAGTAGATCGCCAACTTCAACTGAAAAAATAAGGGAAGACAAATATAGGCTATAAAAATCATATCATTTAATAAAAAATCCTTATCATTTATAGAATATAGAAAATAGCACCAAACTCATAAAAATTCGCAAAAATGTCTGTTGAAACTGGGAGATCGCCTTCTTCAACTGAAAAATAAGAGAAGACAAAATTAGGCCAAAAATCATTTCATTTAATAAAAAGAAACATATATTCCAGAAAATTTAGAAAATAGCCCCGAAGACAAAATAACAAGCAAAAATGTCCGTTGGAACCAGAGATCGCCATCTTCAACTGAAAAATAAAAGAAGACAAAATTAGACCATAAAAATCATATCACTTAAGCTAAAGATCCATATATTCCAGAATATGTAGAAAATATCCTGGAGCTCAGAAAAATCAGCAAAATTTTTCATTGGAACCGAGAGTTTGCCATCTTCAACTAAAAAATAAGATAAGACAAAAAATTACACCATAAATATCTTATCATTTAATATAAAGATCCATATCTTCCAGACTACGTAGAAAATAGACTGGAGCTCAGAAAAATCTGCAAAAGTTTCCGTTGGAACCGAGAGATCACCAACTTTAACTGGAAAAAATAAGAGAAGACAAATGTATGTTATAAAAATCACATCATTTAATAAAAGGTTCTATATCTTCCATAAAATGTAGAAAATAGCATCGAGCTCAGAAAATCTGTAAAGTGTTTCCGTTGGAACTATGAGATCGCCATCTTCAACTGAAAAATAAGATAAAACAAAA
>JAULAV010009242.1:0-40936 GCA_030789695.1 Scilla litardierei
CCGGATTTGGCCAGCGTTTTGGGTAAATAAGAGGCCAAATAAGGAGCGGGCTCCTATTTTCTATGTGAATGAGAGGTAGTTTCCCATGACGTTCTATGAGATTTTGATTGGGATGACCCCACGGTTGCTGCAAATAGCGGTGTTAAAGAGTTTCACTATTTCTGCATTCCTAACTATCGGCCAATCCAGGCATGAAAACGACCGAAATCTTGGCTCCAACGACACTGAGAGTGCATCACCATCGCTTTCCATGTGAAAAAATATAATAATACACTCACGGGTTCAATACACAAGCAATTGGCACGGTGAACGATTTCTGGGACTCGCATGGATTTTTGCCGGCGTTTTGGGTAAATAAGAGGCCAAATAAGGAGCGTCCACTGTTTCTATGTGAAGAGGAGGTAGTTTCCCATGACTTTCCACGAAATTTTGATTGGGATGACCCCCACGGTTAATGCAAATAGCAGAATGGAAGAATTTTACTATTTCTGGCAGCCCAGCTATCGGCCAATCTGGGCATAAAACTATCGAAATCTTGGCTCTTATGAATCCGATAGGGCATCACCATTGCTTTCCAGAGGAAAACTATAAGAATCCACTCACTGGTTCAATACACAAGCAATTGCCACCTTAAACAATTTCTTGGACTCGCAAGGATTTCGCATCCGTTATTGTGGAAATTAAGAGGCCAAATACGGTGCGGTCCGTGGTTTCTATGTGAAGAGGAGATAGCTTTCTTGACTTCCCCGAAGAATTTCGAGTGATATGACCACACGGTAACTGCGAATAGCGTGGTGGACGAATTATACTATTTCTGGAAGCACCAGCTATCGGCCAATCGGGTATCAAACAAATAAAATCTTGGCTCCTGCGACATCGCTAATGCATCGCCATCGCTTTCCATGCGAAAATTATATGAATCCACACACAGGTTCAATACACAAGCATTTGCCACGGTTAACGATTTCTCTGACTCGCACAGATTTTTCCGGCGTTTTGGGTAAATAATAGGCCAAATGAGGAGCGTCCGTTATTTCTATGTGAAGAGGAGGTAGTTTCCATGAATTCTCCTGAGATTTTTATTGGTTTGACCAAACGGTTGTCGCGAATAATGTGGTTGATGAATTTTACTATTTCTGGATGCCCCAGCTATCGGCCAATCCGGGTATCAAATGATCGAAACCTTGGCTCATCCGACATCGATCGTGCATCCCCATCGCTTTCCATGTGAAAGCTATAATAATCCACTCACGGGTTCAACACAGAAGCAATTCCCGCGGTGAACGATTTCCGGGACTCGCAAGGATTTTGTAGGCGTTTTGGGTAACTAATAGGCCAAATGAGGAGTGTCTGCAGTTTCTATCTGAAGGGGAGGTAGTTTTTATGACTTCCCATGAGATTTTGATTGGGATGACCCTACGGTTGCTGCGAATAGCAGGGTTGAAGAATTTTACAATTTCTGGTAACCCAGCTATTGGCCAATCCGGGCATTAAACAACAACTGAAATCTTGGCTGCTATGAAATAGATAGTCCATCACCATCGTTTTCCATGGGAAAAATATATGAATCCACACACAGGTTCAATACACAAGCATTTGCCACGGTTAACGATTTCTCAGACTCGCACGGATTTCGCTTGCATTTTGGGTAAATTGGAGCCCAATGAGGAGTGTCCATGGTTTCTATGTGAAGAGAAGATAGTTTCCATGAATTTCCATGAGATTTTGATTGGTTTGATCAAACGGTTGAAGCGATAACAGGGTTGATGAATATTACTATTTTTTGGCAGCCTAACCTATTGGCTTATTCGGTCATCAAACGACCTAAAACTTGCTCCAACGACATCGGTAGCGAATCACCATTGCTTTCCGTATGAAAACTATAATAATCCCCACTCACTGGTTCAATACACAAGCAATTCCCGTGGTGAACGATTTCTGGGACTCGCAAGGATTTTGCTGGCGTTTTGGGTAACTAAGAGGCCAAATGCGGAGCGTCTACTGTTTCTATGTGAAGGGGAGGTAGTTCTTATGACTAACCTTGAGATTTCGATTGGGATGACCCCACGGTTGCTGTGAATAGTAGGGTTGATGAATTTTACTAGTAACCCAGCTATCGGCCAATCCGGGCATTAAACGCTGGAAATCTTGGCTCATATGAAATCGATAGTCCATCACCATCGCCTTCTATGGGAAAAATATTAGAATCCACTCACAGGTTCAATACACAAGCAATTGCCACTGTTAACGATTTCTCAGACTCGCACGGATTTCGTTGGCATTTTGGGTAAATTGGAGCCAAATGGGGAGCGTCCGTGGTTTCTATGTGAAGAGGAGATAGTTTCCATGACTTTCCCTCAGATTTTGATTGGTTTGATCAAATGGTTGCAACGAATAATGGGGTTGATGAATATTATTACTATTTCTGGCAGCCCAAGCTTTCGGCTTATCCGGTCATCAAACGACCTAAATCTTGGCTCCAACGAGATCGGAAGCGCATCACCATCGCTTTCCATATGAAAACTATAAGAATCCACTCACGGGTTCAATACACAAGCAATTGCCACAGTGAACAATTTCTGGGAAACACACGGATTTTGCAAGCATTTTGGAAAAATGAGGAGCGTCAGCTGTTTCAATGTGAAGCGGATGAATTTTCCAAGATTTCCCATGAGATTTCGATTGGGATGACCCCCCCCCCCCCCCCCCCCCCGGTCCACGGTTGCTGCAAATAGCGGGGTTGAAGAATTTTACTATTTCTGGGAGCCCCAAATATCGGCCAATACGGGCATCAAACGGCCGAAATCTTGGCCCCTATGAAATCGATATTGCATCACCATCATTTCAGTAGGAAAATTATAAGAATCCACTCACGGGTTCAATACACAAGCAATTGCCACGGTTATCCACTTCTTCGACTCGCACGGATTTCACAGCCGTCATTTGGGAAATAAGCGGACAAGTGCGGTTCGTCCGTGGTTTCTTTGTGAAGAGCATGTACTTTTCTTGACTTCCCATGATATTTTGATTGATATGATCACACGGTTACTGCGAATAGTGTGGTTGATGAATTTTACTATTTCTGGCAGCACCAGCTATCGGCCAATCCGGGCATCAAACGACCGAAATATTGGCTCCTACGACATCGATAGTGCATCACATCGCTTTCCATGTGAAAACTATAATAATCCATTCACGGGTTCAATACACAAATTGCCAAGGTGAACAATTTTTGGGACTCGCACGGATTTTGCCGTCGTTTAAGGTAAATAAGAGGCCAAATAAGGAGTGTCCGCTGTTTCTATGTGAAGATGAGGTAGTTTTCATGACTTCCCTTGAGATTTTGATTGGTTTGACCAAACGGTTGCCGCGAATAATGTGGTTGATGAATTTTACTATTTATTGTTGCCCTGGCTATCGGCCAATCCGGGTATCAAATGTTTGAAATCTTGGCTCCTACAACATCAATCGTGCTTCGCCATCCATTTCCATGTGAAAACTATAATAATCAACTCACGGGTTCAATACACAATCAATTCCCATGGTGAACGATTTTTGGGATTCGCAAGGATTTTGCAAGCGTTTTGGGTAACTAAGAGGCCAAATGCGGAGCGAAGTGTCAACTGTTTCTATGTGAAGGGGATGTAGTTTTTATGACTTCCCTTGTGATTTCGATCGGGATGACCCCACAGTTGCTGCGAATAGAAGGGTCGAAGAATTTTACTATTTCTGGTAACCCAGCTATCGGCCAATCCGGGCATTAAAAGACCAAATTCTTGTCTCCTACGAAATCCATAGTCATTCCGCATCACTTTCCATGGAAAAACTATAAGAATCCACTCACAGGTTCAATACACAAGCATTTGACATGGCTAACGATTTCTCGGACTCGCACGAATTTCGCTGTCATTTAGGATAAATTGGAGCCCAATGAGGAGTGTCCGTGGTTTCTATGTGAAGTGGAGATAGTTTCCATGGCATTGCATGAGATTATGATTGTTTTGATCAAACAGTTGAAATGAATAACAGGGTTGATGAATATTACTATTTTGGGCAGCCCAAGCTATCGGCTTATCCGGTCATCAATCGACCTAAATCTAGGCACCAACGACATCAGTAGCGCATCACCATCGCGTTCATATGAAAACTATAATAATCCACTCACGGGTTCAATACACAAGCAATTGCCATGGTGAACAATTTCTGGGAAACACACGGATTTTGCAGGCGTTTTGGGAAAATATGAGGCCAAATGAGGAGCGTCAACTGTTTCTATGTGAAGCGGATGTAGTTTCCATGATTTTATATGAGATTTCAATTGGGATGACCCCACGATTGCTGCAAATAGCAGGGTTGAAGAATTTTACTATTTCTGGACCAATCCGAGCATCAAACGACCGAAATCTTGGCCCCTATGAAATCTTGGCCCCAGCTATCGGCCAATCCGAGCATCAAACAACGGAAATCTTGGCTCCTACGACATCGATAGTGCATCACCATCACTTCCAATGTGCTATAATAATCCACTCACGGGTTTAGTACAAAAGCAATTGCCAAGGTGAACAATTTTTGGGACTCACATGGATTTTGCCAGAGTTTTAGGTAAATAAGAGGCCAAATGAGGATCGTCTGCTGTTTCTATGTGAAGAGGATGTAGTTTCCCTGAATTCCCTTGAGATTTCAATTGGAATAACCCCACGATTGCTGCGAATAGCGGGAATGAAGAATTTTACTTTTTCTTGCAGTCTCAACTATCGGCCAATCCGGGCATCAAACAACCGAAATCCTGGCTCCTACGAAATAGATCATGCATTACCATCCCTTTTTCCATCCGAAAACTATACGAATCCATTCATGGGTTCAATACACAATCAATTGCTACGTTTAACGATTTCTGGGACTCGCATGGATTTTATGGCCGTTATTGGGGAAAAAGACGCCAAATGCGATGCGTCCGTGGTTTTTTTTGTGAAGAGAAGGTAGTTTTCTTGACTTCCAATGAGATTTCGATTGATATGACCACACGGTTACTGCGAATAGCATGGTAGAAGAATTTAAGTATTTCTGGTAGCGTCAGCTATCGGCCGATCCGGGCTTCAAACGACCGAAATCTTGGGTCCTACGACATCGATAGTTCATCCCCCTCGCTTTCCATGTGAAAACAACAATAATCCACTCACAGGTTCAATACACAAGCAATTACTGCCGTGAACGATTTCTGTGACTTGCACGGATTTTGCAGGCGTTTTGGGTAACTAAGAGGACAAATATGGAGCGTCCGCTGTTTCTAAGTGATGGAAAGGTAGTTTTTATGACCTCTCATGAGATTTCGATTGGGATGACCCCACGTTTGCTGCGAATAGTGGGGTTGAAGAATGTTACTATTTCTGGTAACCTAGCTATCGACGAATTCGGGCATCAAAAGACCGAAATCTTGGCTCCTATGAAATCGATCGGGCATCACCATTGCTTTCCAAGGTAAAACCATCATAATCCACTCACGGGTTCAATATAAAAGTTTTTGCCACAATGGTCGATTTGATGGACTCGCAAGGATTTCGCAGTTATTTAGGGTAAATAGGAGGCCTAAGGAGGAGCGTCAGTGGTTTCTAAGTGAAGTGGAGGTTGTTTCCATGACTTTCCATGATATTTTAATTGGTTTGATCATACGGTTGCCGCGAATAACGGGGTTGAAGAATTTTACTATTTCTGGCAACCCCAGCTTGAAATTTATTTGATGTCGCTTGCTAACATCATCGGATTAGTCATGTTTGCTCCTACATCAGAAGGGGACGTAGTTTTTATGACTTCCCATGAGATTTCGATTGGGATGACCCCAAGATTGCTGCGAATAGCGGGGTTGAAGAATTTTACTATCTCTGGTAACCCCAATATCTTGGCTCCTATGAAATCGATAGTGCATCACCATCGCTTTCCATGGGAAAACTGTAAGAATTCACTCACGGGTGCAATACTCAAGCAATTGCCACAGTTAACGATTTCAGGGACTCGCACGGATTTCGCAGGCATTTCGGGTAAATATGATGCCTAAGGAGGAGCGTCTGTGGTTTCTATGTGAAGATGAGATAGTTTCCATGACTTCCCATGAGATTTTGATTGGTTTGATCATACGATTGCTGCGGATAACGGGGTTGAAGAATTTAC
Source organism: Scilla litardierei (assembly GCA_030789695.1). Lineage (NCBI taxonomy): Eukaryota > Viridiplantae > Streptophyta > Magnoliopsida > Asparagales > Asparagaceae > Scilla > Scilla litardierei. The sequence continues at coordinate 6,166 of JAULAV010009242.1, forward strand.
TATTTCTGGCAGCTCCAGCTATCGGCTAATCCGGTCAACAAATGACCGAAATCTTGGCTCCAACGACATCGATAGTGCATCAGCATCGCTTTTCTTATGAAAATTATAATAATCCACCCTCGGATTCAATACACAAGCAATTGCCACGGTGAACAATTTCAGTAAAACACACGGATTTTGAAGGTGTTTTGGGAAAATATGAGGCCAAATGAAAAGCGTCAGCCGTTTCTATGTGAAGTGGATGTAGTTTCCATGATTTCCGTGAGATTTCAATTGGCATTACCACACGATTACAGCGAATAGCTTGGTGGACGAATTTAACTATTTCTAGCAGCACCAACTATTGGCCAATTCGGTAATCGAACGACCTAAATCTTGTCTCATGAGACATCGATAATGAATCACCATCGCTTTCCATGTGAAAACAATAATAATGCACTCATGGCTTCAATACACAAGCAATTGCCATGGTGAACGATTTCTAGGACTCGCCCGGATTTGGCCAGCGTTTTGGGTAAATAAGAGGCCAAATAAGGAGCGGCTCCTATTTCTATGTGAATGAGAGGTAGTTTCCCATGACGTTCTATGAGATTTTGATTGGGATGACCCCACGGTTGCTGCAAATAGCGGTGTTAAAGAGTTTCACTATTTCTGGCATTCCTAACTATCGGCCAATCCAGGCATGAAACGACCGAAATCTTGGCTCCAACGACACTGAGAGTGCATCACCATCGCTTTCCATGTGAAAAATATAATAATGCACTCACGGGTTCAATACACAAGCAATTGGCAAGGTGAACGATTTCTGGGACTCGCACGGATTTTGCCGGCGTTTTGGGTAAATAAGAGGCCAAATAAGGAGCGTCCACTGTTTCTATGTGAAGAGGAGGTAGTTTCCCATGACTTTCCATGAAATTTTGATTGGGATGACCCCACGGTTAATGCAAATAGCAGAATGGAAGAATTTTACTATTTCTGGCAGCCCAGCTATTGGCCAATCTGGGCATAAAACTATCGAAATCTTGGCTCCTATGAATCCGATAGGGCATCACCATTGCTTTCCAGAGGAAAACTATAAGAATCCACTCACTGGTTCAATACACAAGCAATTGCCACCTTAAACAATTTCTTGGACTCGCAAGGATTTCGCATCCGTTATTGTGGAAATTAGAGGCCAAATACGGTGCGTCCGTGGTTTCTATGTGAAGAGGAGATAGCTTTCTTGACTTCCCCGGAGATTTCAAGTGATATGACCACACCGTAACTGCGAATAGCGTGGTGGACGAATTATACTATTTCTGGAAGCACCTGCTATCGGCCAATCCGGGTATCAAACAAATAAAATCTTGGCTCCTGCGACATCGCTAATGCATCGCCATCGCTTTCCATGCGAAAATTATAATAATCCACTCACAGGTTCAATGCACAAGCAATTGCCATGGTGAATGATTTCTAGGACCCGAACGGATTTTTCCGGCGTTTTGGGTAAATAATAGGCCAAATGAGGAGCGTCCGTTATTTCTATGTGAAGAGGAGGTAGTTTCCATGAATTCTCCTGAGATTTTTATTGGTTTGACCAAACGGTTGTCGCGAATAATGTGGTTGATGAATTTTACTATTTCTGGATGCCCCAGCTATCGGCCAATCCGGGTATCAAATGATCGAAACCTTGGCTCATCCGACATCGATCGTGCATCCCCATCGCTTTCCATGTGAAAGCTATAATAATCCACTCACGGGTTCAACACAGAAGCAATTCCCGCGGTGAACGATTTCCGGGACTCGCAAGGATTTTGTAAGCGTTTTGGGTAACTAATAGGCCAAATGAGGAGTGTCTACAGTTTCTATCTGAAGGGGAGGTAGTTTTTATGACTTCCCATGAGATTTTGATTGGGATGACCCTACGGTTGCTGCGAATAGCAGGGTTGAAGAATTTTACAATTTCTGGTAACCCAGCTATTGGCCAATCCGGGCATTAAACAACAACTGAAATCTTGGCTGCTATGAAATAGATAGTCCATCACCATCGTTTTCCATGGGAAAAATATATGAATCCACACACAGGTTCAATACACAATCATTTGCCACGGTTAACGATTTCTCAGACTCGCACGGATTTCGCTTGCATTTTGGGTAAATTGGAGCCCAATGAGGAGTGTCCATGGTTTCTATGTGAAGAGAAGATAGTTTCCATGAATTTCCATGAGATTTTGATTGGTTTGATCAAACGGTTGAAGCGATAACAGGGTTGATGAATATTACTATTTTTGGCAGCCTAACCTATTGGCTTATTCGGTCATCAAACGACCTAAAACTTGCTCCAACGACATCGGTAGCGAATCACCATTCGCGGGTTTAATACACATGCAATTCCCGTGGTTAACGATTTCTGGGACTCGCAAGGATTTTCTGTCGTTTTAGGTAACTAAGTGGCCAAATGCAGAGCGTCTGCTGTTTCTATGTGAAGGTGAGGTAGTTCTTATGACTTACCTTGAGATTTCGATCGGGATGACCCCACGGTTGCTGCGAATTGTAGGGTTGAACAATTTTACTAGTAACCTAACTATCGGCCAATCCGAGCATTAAACAACTGAAATCTTGGCTCCTACGAAATCAATAGTCCATCACCATCGCCTTTTATGGGAAAACTATAAGAATTTACTCACAGGTTCAATACACAAGCAATTACCATTGTTAACGATTTCTCAGACTCGCACGGATTTCGCTGGCATTTTGGGTAAATTGGAGCCAAATGAGGAGCGTCCGTGGTTTCTATGTGAAGATGAGATAGTTTCCATGACTTTCCTAAAGACTTTGATTGGTTTGATCAAACGGTTGCAACGAATAACAGGGTTGATGAATATTACTATTTTGGCAGCCCAAGCTACCGGCTTATCCGGTCATCAAACGACCTAAATCTTGGCTCCAACGACATCGGAAGCGCATCACCATCGCTTTCCATATGAAAACTATTAGAACCCACTCACAGGTTCAACACACAAGCAATTGCCACTGTGAGCAATTTCTGGGATACACATGGATTTTGCAGGCGTTTTGGGAAAATATGTGCCCAAATGAGGAGCGTCAGCTGTTTCAATGTGAAGCGGATGTAGTTTCCATGATTTCCCAAGAGATTTCGATTGGGATGACCCCACGGTTGCAGCAAATAGCGGGGTTGAAGAATTTTACTATTTCTGGCAGCCCCAGCTATCGGCCAATCTGGGCATCAAACGACTGAAATCTTGGCCCCATGAAATAATATTGCATCACCATTGTTTTCCATTGTAAAACTATAATAATCCACTCACAGGTTAAATACACAAGCAATTGCCACGGTTATTGGGGAAATAACCGACCAAATGCGGTTCCTCCGTGGTTTCTATGTGAAGAGGAGGTAGTTTTCTTGACTTCCCAAGAAATTTCGATTGGTATGATATAACGGTTACTGCTAATAGAGTGGTTGACGAATTTTACTATTTCTGGCAACACCATCTATCAGCCAATCCGGGCATCAAACGACCGAAATATTGGCTCCTACGACATTGATAGTGCATCACCATCACTTTCCATGTGAAAACTATAATAATCCATCACGGGTTCAATACGCAAGCAATTGCCAAGGTGACCAATTTTTGGGACTCGCTTGGATTTTGTCGGCGTTTTAGGTAACTAAGATGCCAAATGAGGAGTGTCCGCTATTTCTATGTGAAGATGAGGTAGTTTCCATGAGTTGATTGGTTTGACCAAACGGTTGCCGTGAATAATAATGTGGTTGATGAATTTAACTATTTCTTGATGCCCTAGCTATCGGCCAATCCAGGTATCAAACGTTCAAAATCATGGCTCCTACGACATTGATTGTGCATCACCATCGCTTTCCATGTGGAAACAATAATAATCTACTCACGGGTTCAATACACAAGCAATTCCCGCAGTGAACGATTCCTGGGACTCGCAAGGATTTTGCTGACATTTTGGGTAAAGAGGCCAAATGCGGAGCGTCTGTTGTTTTTATGTGAAGGGGGGTAGTATTGATTGAAATTTCGATTGGGATGACCCCACAGTTGCTGCAAATAGCAGGGTTGAAGAATTTTACTATTTCTCGTAACCAAGCTATCGGCCAATCCGGGCATTAAACGACCGCAATCTTGGCTCCTACGAAATCGATAGTCCATCACCATCGCTTTCTATGGGAAAACTATAAAAATCCACTCACGGGTTCAATACACAAGCAATTGACACTGATAACGATTTCTCAGACTCGCACGGATTTTGCTGGCATTTTGGGCAAATTGGAGCCAAATATGGAGCGTCCGTGGTCTCTATGTGAAAAGGAGATAATTTCCATGACTTTCCATGTGATTTTGATTGGTTTGATCAAACTGTTGCAACGAATAATGGGGTTGATGAATATTACTATTTCTGGCAGTGTCAATCGGCTCCAACGACATCGGTAGCACATCACCATCGCTTTCCATATGAAAACTATAAGAATCCATTCACGGGTTCAATACACAAGCAATTGACACGGTGAAAATTTTCTGGGAACACACGGATTTTGCACGCGTTTTGGGAAAATATGAGGCCAAATGAGGAGCGTCAGCTCTTTCTATGAGAATAGGATGTAGTTTCCATGATTTCCCTTGAGATTTTGATTGGGATGACCCCACGGTTGCTGCAAATAGCGGGGTTGAAGAATTTTACTATTTCTTGTAGCCCCAGCTATGGTCCAATTCGGGCATCAAACGACCGAAATCTTGGCCCCTTTGAAATCAATATTGCATCACCATCATTTTCCATAGGAAAGCTATAAGAATCCCCTCACGGGTTCAATACACAAGCAATTGCCACGGTTAACGACTTCTTCAACTCGCACGGATTTCACTGCAGTTATTGGGGAAATAAGTGGCAAAGTGCGGTTCGTCCATGGTTTCTATGTGAAGAGCAGGTAGTTTTCTTGACTTATTATGAGATTTCGATTGATATGATCACAGGGATACTCGAATAGAGTGGTTGACGAATTTTACTATTTCTGGCAGCACTAGCTATCGGCCAATCTGGGCATCAAACGATAGAAATCTTCGCTCCTACGACATCGATAGTGCATCACCATCGCTTCCCATGTGAAATCTATAATAATCGACTCACGGTTTGAATACAAAAGAAATTGCCAATGTGAACAATTTTTGGGACTCGCATGGATTTTGCCGACGTTTTAGGTAAATAAGAGGCCAAATGAGGAGCGTCTCCTGTTTCTATGTGAAGACGATGTAGTTTTCATGAATTCCCATGAGATTTCGATTGGAATGACCCCACGATTGCTGCAAATAGCGGGGTTGAAGAATTTTACTTTTTCTTGAAGTCTCAGCTATCGGCCAATCCGGGCATCAAACGACCGAAATCCTGGTTCCTATGAAATAGATTATGCATCACCATCACTTTCCATAGGAAAACTATACGAATCCATTCCCGGGTTCAATACACAATCTGTTGCTACGATTAACGATTTCTGGGACTCGCAAGGATTTTACAGCCGTTATTAGGGAAATAAGAAGCCAAATGCGATGCGTTCGTGGTTTTTTTTTGTGAAGAGAAGGTAGTTTTCTTGACTTTCCATGAGATTTCGATTGATATGACCACACGGTTACTGCGAATAGCGTGGTTGAAGAATTTAAGTTTTTCTAGAAACGCCAGCTATCAGCCGATCCGGGTTTCAAACGACCGAAATCTTTGCTCCTTCGACATCGATAGTTCATCCCCCTCGCTTTCAATGTGAAAACAATAATAATCAACTCACAGGTTCAATACACAAGCAATTACTGTTGTGAACGATTTCTGTGACTCGCACGGATTTTGCAAGCGTTTTGAGTAACTAAGAGGACAAATGATGAGCAGCCGATGTTTCTAAGTGATGGAAAGGTAGTTTTTATGACTTCCCATGGGATTTCGATTTGGATGACCCCACGTTTGCTGCGAATAGTGGGGTTGAAGAATTTTACTATTTCTGGTAACCCAGCTATTGGCCAATTCGGACATCAAACGACCGAAATCTTGGCTCCTATGAAATCGATCGGGCATCACCATCGCTTTCCAAGGTAAAACCATACGAATCCACTCACAAGTTCAGTATACATGTTTTTGCCGCAATTAACGATTTGTTGAACTCGCACGGATTTCGCAGGCATTTAGAGTAAATAGGAGAGCAAAGGAGGAGCGTCCGTGGTTTCTATGTGAAGAGGAGATAGTTTCCATGACTTCCCATTATATTTTGATTGGTTTGATGATACGGTTGCCGTGGAAAACGGGGTTGAAGAACTTTACTATTTCTGGCAACCGCAACATAAAATTTCTTTGATATCACTTGCTAACATCATCAGATTAGTCATGTTTGCTCCTGCATCAGAAGGGGAGGTAGTTTTTATGAATTTCCATGAGATTTTGATTGGGACGACCCCAAGGTTGTTGCAAATAGTGGGGTCTAAGAAATTTACTATTTTTGGTAACCAAACTATCGGCCATTCCGGGCATCAAACGATCGAAATCTTGGCTACTATGAAATCGGTAATGCATCACCATCGCCTTCCATGGAAAAACTATAAGAATCCACTCACGGGTTCAATACTCAAGCAATTGCCACAGTTACCGATTTCGGGGACTCGCACGAACTTCACAAGCATTTAGGGTAAATATGAGGCCTAAGGAGGAGCGTCCGTGGTTTCTATGTGAAGAGGAGATAGTTTCCATGACTTCCCATGAGATTTTGATTGGTTTGATCAAACGGTTGTCGCAGATAACGGGATTAAAGAATTTATTATTTCTTGCAGCCCAGTTATCAGCTAATCTGGTCATCAAATGATCGAAATCTTGGTTCCAACGACATCGATACTGCATCAGCATCTCTTTCCATATGAAAACTATAATAATCCACTCTCGGGTTCAATACACAAGCAATTGCAACGGTGAACAATTTCAGGGAAACACACGGATTTTGCAGGTGTTTTGGGAAAAAAATGAGGCCAAATGAGAAGCGTCAGTTGTTTCTATGCGAAGATGATGTAGTTTACATGATTTCCCGTAGATTTCGATTGGGATGACCAAACGATTACAGCGAATAGCGTGGTGGACGAATTTAACTATTTCTGGCAGCACCAACTATTGGCCAATCCGGGCTTCAAACGACTGAAATCTTGGCTCATATGACATCGATAATTCATCAACATCTCTTTCCAAGTGAAAACAATAATAATGCCCTCACGGGTTCAATATACAAGCAATTGCCATGGTGAACTATTTCTAGGGCTTGCTCGGATTTGGAAGGCGTTTTGGGTTAATAAGAGGCCAAATAAGTAGCGTCCGCTGCTTCTATGTGAAGAGGAGGTAGTTTCCCATGAATTTCCATGATATTTCGATTGGGATGACCCCACGGTTGCTGCTAATAGCGGTGTTAAAGAAGTTTACTATTTTTGGCAGCCCTAGCTATCAACCAATCTGGGCATCAAACTACCGAAATATTTGCTCCAACGACATCGATAGTGCATCACCATCGCTTTCCATGTGAAAACTATAATAATGCACTCACGGGTTCAATACACATGCAATTGGCACGGTGAACGATTTCTGGGACTCGCACGGATTTTGACGGTGTCTTGGATTTTGGGTAAATTAGAGGCCAAATAAGGAGCGTCCACTGTTTTTATGTGAAAAGGAGGTAGTTTTCCATGACTTTCCATGAGATTTCGATTGGGATGACCCCACGGTTGCTGCAAATAGCGGGGTTGAAGAATTTAACTATTTTTGGCAGCTCAGCAATCGGCCAATCAGGGCATCAAACTATCGAAATCTTGTCTCCTATGAAATCGATCGTGCATCACCATCGCTTTCCAGAGGAAAACTATTAGAATCCACTCACAGGTTCAATACACAAGAAATTGCCACAGTTAACGATTTCTTGGACTCGTACGGATTTTGCAACCGTTATTGTGGAAATTAGAGGCCAAATACAGTGCGTCTGTGGTTTCTATGTGAAGAGGAGATAGTTTTCTTGATTTCCCAGGATTTTTCGAGTGATATGACCACACGATTATTGCAAATAGCGTGGTGGACGAATTATACTATTTCTGGCAGCACCAACTATCAGCCAATTCGGGCATCAAACGAACAAAATTTTGGCTCTTGCGACATCAATAATGCATAGCCATCGCTTTCCATGTGAAAACTATAATAATCCACTCACGGGTTCAATGCACAAGCAATTGCCACGGTGAATGATTTCTAGAACTCGAAACGGATTTTTTCGGCGTTTTGAGTAAATAATAGGCCAAATGAGGAGCGTCCGCTATTTCTATGTGAAGAGGAGCTAGTTTCCATGACTTCCCCTGAGATTGTGATTGGTTTGACCAAACGGTTGCCACGAATTATGTGGTGATGAATTTTACTATTTTTGTATGCCCCAACTATCGGCCAATCCGGGTATCAAATGATCGAAATCTTCCCTCCTACGACATCGATCGTGCATCACCATCGCTTTCCATGTGAAAACTATAATAATCCACCCACGGGTTCAAAACACAAGAAATTCCCACGGTGAACGATTTTTGGGACTCGATAGGATTTTGTAGGCGTTTTTGGTAACTAATAGGCAAAATGAGGAATGTCTGCTATTTCAATGTGAAGGGGAGGTTGTTTTTATTACTTTCCATTGAGATTTCGATATGGATGACACCACGGTTGTTGTGAATAGCAGGGTGGATGAATTTTACTATTTTTGGTAACCCGGCTATTGGCCAATCTGGGCATTAAACGACCGAAATCATGGCTCCTACGAAATCGATAGTCCTTCCCCATCGCTTTCCATGGGAAAACTATAAGGTTCCACCCACAGGTTGAATATACAAGCATTTAGGGTAAATTGTCGGACTCGCACGGATTTCGCTGGCATTTAGGGTAAATTGGAGCCCAATGAGGAGCGTCCGTTGTTTCTATGTGAAGAGGAGATAGTTTCATGAATTTCCATGAGATTTTGATTGTTTTGATCAAACAGCTTAAACGAATAACAGGGTTGATGAATATTACTATTTTTGGCAGCCCAAGCTATCGTCTTATCCGGTCATCAAACGAGCTAATTCTTGGCTCCAACGACATCGGTAGCGCATCACCATCGCTTTCCATATGAAAACAATAATAATCCACTCACGGGTTCAATACACAAGCAATTGCCACAGTGAACAACTTCTGGGAAACACACGGATTTTGCTGGTGTTTTGGGAAAATATGAGGCCAAATGAGGAGCATTAGCTGTTTCTATGTAAATAAGACGTAGTTTCCATGATTTCATGTGAGATTTTGATTGGGATGACCCCATGGTTGCTGCAAATAGCAGGATTGAATAATTTTACTATTTCTTGCCGCCCCAGCTATCGACCAATCCGGGCATCAAATGATCAAAATCTTGGCAGCTATGAATCGATAGTGCATCACCATCGTTTTCCATTGAAAAACTATAAGAATTCACTCACGGGTTCAATACACAAGCAATTGCCAAGGTGATCATTTTTTGGGACTCGCACGGATTTTTCCGATTTTTAGGTAAAATAAGAGGCCAAATGAGGAGCGTCCGCTGTTTCTATGTGAAGAGGGGGTAGTTTCCATGACTTCACATGAGATTTCGATTGGGATGATTCCACGGTTGTTGCAAATAGCGGGGTTGACAAATTTTACTATTTCTGGGAGCCCCAGCTATCGGCCAATCTGGTCATCAAACGACCGAAATATTGGCTCCTATGAAATCGATAGTTCATCACCATCACTTTTCACAGGAAAACTATAAGAATCCACTCACAGGTTCAATACACAAGCAATTGTCACAGTTAACAATTTCTGTGTCTTGCACGGATTTCGACCGGGCATCAAATGATCAAAATCTTGGCTCCTTTGAAATCGATTGTGTATCACCACCGCTTTCCATAGGAAAACTATACAAATCCACTCACGGGTTCAATACACAAGCAATTGCTACGATGAACGATGCCAAATGCAATGCGTTTTTGGGGACTCGCACGGATTTCGCAGCCGTTTTTGGGGAAATAAGATGCCAAATGCAATGCGTCCGTGGTTTCTTTGTGAAGAGAGGTAGTTTTCTAGACTTCCCAATAGCTTTCGATTGATATGACCATGGTTACAATCAAATAGTGTGCTTGAAGAATTTTTGTATTTCTGGCAGCACCAACAATAGGCCAATCCGGGCTTCAAACGATCGAAATCTTGGCTCCAACGACATCAATAGTGCATCTCCATCGCTTTCCATGTGAAAAAAATAATAATCTACAAACGAGTTCTATACACAAGCAATTGCCGCAGTGAACGATTTCTGTGACTCGCATGGATTTTGCAGGCGTTTTGGTAACTAAGAGGACAAATGAGGAGTGCCCGCTGTTTCTAAGTGAAGAGAAGGTAGTGTTTATGACTTCTCATGAGATTTCGATTGGGATGACCCCATGTTTACTGCGAATAGCGGGGTGGAAGAATTTTACTATTTCTGGTAACCCAGCTATCCGCCAATCAAGGCATCAAACGATCGAAATCTTGGCTCGTATGAACTTGATATGGCATTACCATTGCTTTCCATGGGAAACCCATAAGAATCCACTCACGGGTTCAATACACAAGCAATTGCCACTGTTACCGATTTCTGGGACTCGAACTGATTTCACAAGATTTTAGGGTAAATAGGAGGCCAAATGAGGAGCGTCCATGGTTTCTATGAGAAGAGGAGGTAGTTTCCAAGACTCCCATGAGATTTTGATTGGTTTGATCAAACAGTTTCAGCAAACAACGGGGTTGAAGAATTTTATTATTTCTGGTAGCCCCAGCTATCGGCCAATACAGTTTGAACAGTCTTCAAACGACCGAAATCTTGGCAAATAACGGGTTCTTTACACAAGCAATTGACACGGTGAACGATTTCTGGGAAACACGCGTATTTTGCTGGCGTTTTAGGAAAATAAGAGGCCAAATGAGGTGCGTCTGTTGTTTCTATGTGAATAGGAGATATTTTCCATGACTTCCCATGAGATTTCGATTGGGATGATCCCACTGTTGCAGCAAATAGCGGGATTGAAGAATTTGCAGAAATTTACTATTTCTGGCAGATCCACTTATCAGCTAATCCGGGCAGCAAACTATCGAAATCTTTTGTATAAGAATTCAGTCACAGGTTCAATACACAAGCAATTGCCACTGTTAACGATTTCTTAGACTCCTAAAGATTTCGCTGGCATTTAAGGTAAATAGGAGGCCTAATGAGGAGCGTCCGTGGTTTCTATGTGAAGATGAGCTAGTTTCCATGACTTTCCATAAGATTTTAATTGGTTTGATCAAACGTTTTTAGCGAATAACGGGGTTGAAGAATTTTACTATTTCTGGCAGCTCCAATCATCGGCCAATCCGGGCATCAATCTATCGAAATCTTGGCTCCTATGAAAACGATAGTGCATCACCATCACTTTCCATATGAAAACTATAAGAATCCACTCACGGGTTCAATAGACAAGCAATTGCAACGGTTAACGATTTGTTGGACTCGCACGGATTTAGCAGCCGTTATTGTGGAAATAGGAGGCCAAATACGGTGCGTCCATGGTTTATGTGAAAAGGAGATAGTTTTCTTGATTTCCCAGGATATTTCGATTGATATGCGCACACGATTACTGCGAATAGTATGGTGGACGAATTTTACTATTTCTGGCAGCACCAGTTATTGGCCAATCCGGGCATCAAAAGACCGAAATCTTGGCTCCTACGACATCGATAATGCATCACCATCGCTTTACATGTGAAAACTATAATAATGCACTTACGGGTTCAATACACAAGCAATTGCCATGGTGCACGATTTCTAGGACTTGCACGGATTTTGCCGGCGTTTTGGGTAAATAAGAGGCCAAATAAGGAGCGTCCGATGTTTCTATGTAAAGATGAGGTAGTTTCCCATGAGATTTAGATTGGGATGACCCCACAGTTGCTGCAAAATAGAGGGGTTGATGAATATTAGTATTTCCAGCAGCCCAAGCCATCGACCAATCCGGGCATTAAACAACCGAAATCTTGGCTCCAATGACATCGATAGTATCACCATAACTTTCCATGTGAAAACTATAATAATGCACTCACGAGTTCAATACACAAGCAATTGCCACGGTGAGCGATTTCTGGGACTCGCACGGATTTTGCCGGCGTTTAGGGGTGAATAAGAGGCCAAATAAGGAGAGTCTGTTGTTTCTATGTGAAGAGGAGGTAGTTTCACATGACTTTGGAATGATCACACGGTTGCTGCTAATAGCGGGGTTGAAGAATTTTACTATTTCCGGCAACCCCAGCTATCGGCCAATCTGGTCATCCAACTATCAAAATCTTGGATCCTATGAAATCGATAGTGCATAACCATCGCTTTCCAAAGGAAAACTATAAGAATCCACTCACGGGTTCATTACACAAGCAATTGCCACGATTAACGATTTCTAGGACTCGAACGGAATTTTCCGGCGTTTTAAGTAAATAAGAGGCCAAATGAGGAGCGTTCGCTGTTTCTATGTGAAGAGGAGGTAGTTTCCATGACTTCCCCTTCGTTTTTTATTGGTTTGAGCAAACAGTTGCTGCGAATAACGTGGTTGATGAATTTTACTATTTCTGGATGTCCCAGCTATCTACCAATCGGGTATCAAAGGATTGAAATCTTAGCTCCTACGACATCAAACATGCATCACCATCGCTTTCCATGTGAAAACTGTAATAATCCACTCACGGGTTCAATACACAAGCAATTCCCGAGGTGAAGGATTTCTCGGACTAGCAAGGATTTTGTAGGCATGTTGAGTAAATAAGAGGCCAAATGAAGAGTGTCTGCTGTTTCTATGTGAAGGGGATGTAGTTTTTATGACTTTCCATGAGATTTCGATTAGGATGACCGCACTGTTGCTGTGAATAGCAGGGTCGAATAATTTTTACTATTTCTGGTAACCAGGCTATCGGCCAATCCGGGCATCAAACGACCGAAATCTTGGCTCCTATGAAATCGATAGTCCATCACCATCGCTTTCCATGGGAAAACTATAAGAATCCACTCACAGGTTCAATACACAAGCAATTGCCACTGTTAACTATTTCTCGGACTCGCACGGATTTCGCTGACATTTTGCATAAATTGGAGCCAAATGAGGAGCGTCCTTGGTTTCTATTTGAAGAGGAGATAGTTTCCATGACTTTCCATGAGATTTTGATTGGTTTGATCAAACAGTTGCAACGAATAACGAGGTTGATGATTATTACTATTTCTGGCAGCCTAAGCTACCGACATATCCGGTCATCAAAGGACCTAAATCTTGGCTCCAACGACTTTGATAGCGCATCACTATCGCTTTCCATATGAAAACTATAATAACCCACTCACGGGTTCAATACACAAGCAATTGCCACGGTGAACAATTTCTGGGAAACACACGGATTTTGTAGGCGTTTTGGTAAAATCTGAGGCTAAATGATGAGTGTCAGCTGTTTCTAAGTGAAGCGGATGTTGGTTCCCTGATTTCCCATGAGATTTCGATTGAGATGACCACACGGTTGCTACAAATAGTGGGGTTGAAGAATTTTACTATTTCTGGCAGCCCCAGCTATCGTGCAATCTGAGCATCAAACGACCGAAATCTTGGCCCCTATGAAATCGATATTTCATCACCACTGTTTTACATAGGAAAACTATCAGAATCCACTCACGGGTTTCAATACACAAGCAATTGCCACGGTTAATGACTTCTTAGACTCGCACGGATTTCACAACTGTTATTGGAAAAATAAGCGGCCAAATGCGGTTCGTCCGTGGTTTCTATGTGAAGAGGAAGTAGTTTTCTTGACTTCCCAAGAGATTTAGATTTCTAATAGAGTGGTTGACGAATTTTACTATTTCTGGCTACACCAGCTATCGGCCAATCCGGGCATCAAACGACCGAAATAATGGCTCCTACGACATCGATAGTGCATCACCATCACTTTCCATGTGAAAACTATAATAATCCATCACGGGTTCAATACGCAAGCAATTGCCAAGGTGAACAATTTTTGGGACTCGCACAGATTTTGTCGACGTTTTAGGTAAATAAGAGGCCAAATGAGGAGTGTCCGCTGTTTCTATGTGAAGATGAGGTAGTTTCCATGACTTCCCTTGAGTTGATTGGTTTGACCAAACGGTTGCCACGAATAACATTGTTGATGAATTTTACTATTTCTTGATGCCCTAGCTATCGGCCAATCCAGGTATCAAACATTCGAAATCTTGGCTCCTACAACATCGATTGTGCATCACCATTGCTTTTCATGTGAAAACAATAATAATCCACTCACGGGTTCAATACACAAGCAATTTCCGCAATGAACGATTTCTGGGACTCGCAAGGATTTTGCTGGCGTTTTGGGTAACGAAGAGGCCAAATGCGAAGCGTCTACTGTTTATATGTAATGGGGAGGTAGTTTCGATTGAAATTTCGATTGGGATGACCCCAAGGTTGCTGCGAATAGTTTGAAGAATTTTAGTATTTATGGTAACCCAGCTATCGGCCAATCCGGGCATTAAACGACCGAAATCTTGGCTCCTATGAAATCGATAGTCCATCACCATCGCCTTCTATGGAAAAACCATAAGAATCCACTCACAAGTTCAATACACAAGCAATTGCCACTGTTAACGATTTCTCAGACTCGCACGGATTGCGCTGGCATTTTGGGTAAATTGGAGCCAAATGAGGAGCGTCCGTGGTTTCTATGTGAAGAGGAAATAGTTTCCATGACTTTCCATGAGATTTTGATTGGTTTGATCAAATGGTTGCAACGAATAACGGGGTTGATGAATATTACTATTTCTGGCAGCCGAAGCTACCGGCTTATCCGGTCATCAAAAGACCTAAATCATGGCTCCAACAACATCCGTAGTGCACTAACATCGCTTTCCATATGAAAACTATAAGAATCCACTCACTGGTTCAATAAACAAGCAATTGCCACGGTGAACAATTTCTGGGGAAAACACGAATTTTGCAGGCGTTTTGGGAAAATATGAGGCCAAATGATGAACGTCCGCTGTTTCTATGCGAAGAGGATGTATTTTCCATGATTTCCCATGAGATTTTGATTGGGATGACCCCACGGTTGCTGCAAATAGCGGGATTGAAGAATTTTACTATTTCTGGCAGCCCCATGTATCGGCCAATCCGGGCGTCAAACGGCCGAAATCTTGGCCCCTATGAAATCGATATTGCATCACAATCATTTTCCATCGCGAAACTATAAGAATCCCCTCACGGGTTCAATACACAAGCAATTGCCACGGTTAACGACTCCTTCGACTCGCACGGATTTCGCAGCCGTTATTGGGGAAATAAGCGACCAACTGTGGTTCGTCCATGGTTTCTATGTGAAGAGCAGGTGGTTTTCTTGACTTCCCATTAGATTTCGATTGATATGGTCACATGGTTACTGCAAATAGAGTGGTTGACGAATTTTACTATTTCTGGCAGCACTAGCTGTTGGCCAATCCGTGCATCAAACGACCGAAATATTGGCTCTTACGACATCGATAGTGCATCACCATCGCTTTCCATGTGAAAACTATAATAATCCACTCACAGGTTCAAAGCACAAGCAATTGCCAAGGTGAACACTTTTTGGGACTCGCACAGATTTTGCCAACGCTTTAGGTAAATAAGAGTCCAAATGAGGAGCGTCCGCTATTTCTATGTGAAGATGAGGTAGTTTCCATGACTTCCCATGAGATTTTGATTGGTTTGACCAAACGGTTGTCGCGAATAACGTGGTTGATGAATTTTACTATTTCTCGATGCCCTAGCTATCCGCCAATCCGGGTATCAAACGTTTGAAATCTTGGCTCCTACGATATTGATCATGCATCACCATCGCTTTCCATGTGAAATATATAATACTCTACTCACGGGTTCACTACACAAGCAATTCCCGCGGTGAACGATTCCTGGGACTAGCAAGGATTTTGCAGGCGTTTTGGGTAACTAAGAGGCCAAATACAGAGCGTCCGATGTTTTTATGTGAAGGGTATGTAGTTTTCTTGACTTCCAATTAGATTTCGATTGATATGATCACACGATTACTGCGAATAGAGTGGTTGACGAATTTTACTATTTCTGGCAGCACCAGCTATCGGCAAATCCGGGCATCAAACGACCGAAATATTGGCTCCTATGACATCGATAGAGTATCACCATCGCTTTCCATGTGAAAAATATAATAATCCACTCACGGGTTCAATACACAAGCAAATGCCAAGGTGACCAATTTTTGGGACTCGCAGGGATTTTGCCGGCATTTTAGGTAAATAAAAGGTCAAATGAGGAGCGTCCGATGTTTCTATGTGAAGATGAGGAGTTTCCATGACTTTCCATGAGATTTTAATTGGTTTGACCAAACATTTGCAGCGAATAACGTGGTTGATGAAGTTTACTATTTCTTGATGCCCTGGCTATCGGCCAATCCGAGTATCAAACGTTCGAAATCTGGGCTCCCACGACATCGATCGTGCATCACCATCCCTTTCCATGTGAAAACTATAATAATCTACTCACGGGTTCAATACACAAGCAATTACCATGGTGAACGATTTCTGGGACTCGCAAGGATTTTGCAGGCGTTTTTGGTAACTAAGAAGCCAAATACGGAGCGTATGCTGTTTTTATATGAAGGGGAGGTAGTTTTTATGACTTTCCTTGAGATTTTGACTGGGATGACCCCACGGTTACTGCGAATAGCAAGGTTGAAGAATTTTATTATTTTTGGTAACCCAACTATCGGCCAATCCGGGCATTAAACGACCGAAATCTTGGCTCCTATGAAATCGATAGTCCATCAGCATCGCTTTCCATAGGAAAAATATAAGAATCCACTCACCGGTTCAATACACAAGCAATTGCCACTGTTAATGATTTATCGGACTTGCACGGATTTCGCTGGCATTTTGCATAAATTTGAGCCAAATGAGGAGCATCCGTGGTTTCTATTTGAAGAGGAGATAGTTTCCATGACTTTCCATGAGATTTTGATTGGTTTGATCAAACGGTTGCAGCGAAATAACGGGGTTGATGAATATTACTAACTTTGGCAGCCCAAGCTATCGGCTTATTCGGTCACCAAACGACCTAAATCTTAGCTCCAACGACATCGATAGCGCATCACCATCGCATTCCATATGAAAACTATAATAATCCACTCACGGGTTCAATGCACAAGCAATTGTCACGGTGAACAATATCTGGGAAACACACTGATTTTGCAAGTGTTTTGGGAAAATATAAGGCCAAATGAGGAGCGTCAGCAGTTTCTATGTGAAGATGATGCAGTTCCATGATTTTCCATGAGATTTCGATTGGGTTGACCCCACCGTTGCTGCAAATAGCGGGGTTGAAGAATTTTACTATTTCTTGCAGCCCTAGCTATCGGCCAATACGGGCATCAAACGACTGAAATCTTGGCCCCGATGAAATCGATATTGCATTACTATCGTTTTCCATAGGAAAACTATAAGAATATACTCACGGTTCAATACACAAGCAATTGCCACAGTTAACGACTTCTTCGACTCGCACGAATTTCACAGCCGTTATTGGGGAAATAAGCGGCCAAATGCTGGTCATCCCTGGTTTCTAAGTGAAGAGGAGGTAGTTTTCTTGATTTCCCAAGAGATTTCGGTTGATATGACCACACGGTTACTGCGAATAGAGTGGTTGATGAATTTTACTATTTCTGGCAGCACCAGCTATCGGCTAATCCGGGCATCAAACGACCAGATATCTTGGCTCCTACGACATCGATAGTGCATCACCATCGCTTTCTATGTGAAATCTATAATAATCCATCACGGGTTCAATACGCAAGCAATTGCCAATGTGAACAATTTTTGGGACTTGCACGGATTTTGTGGACGTTTTAGGTAAATAAGAGGCCAAATGAGGAGCGTCCGCTGTTTCTATGTGAAGATGAGGTAGTTTCCATGACTTCCCTTGAGATTTTGATTGGAATGACCCCACGATTGCTGCGAATAGCGGGGTTGAAGTATTTTACTTTTTCTTGAAGTCTCTGCTATCGACCAATCCGGGCATCAAACGATCGAAATCCTGGTTCCTATGAAATAGATCATCACCATCACTTTCCATAGGAAAACCATACGAATCTATTCACGGGTTCAATACACAATCAATTGCTACGATTAACGATTTCTGGGACTCGCACGGATTTTACAGCCTTTATTAGGGAAATAAGAAGCCAAATGCAATGCGTCCGTGGTTTTTTTGCGAAGAGAAGGTAGTTTTCTTGACTTTCCATGAGATTTCGATTGATATGACCACACGGTTACTGCGAATAGCGTGGTTGAAGAATTTAAGTATTTCTGGAAGCACCAGCTATCGGCCGATCCGGGCTTCAAACGACCGAAATCTTGGCTCCTACGACATCGATAATTCATCCCCCTCACTTTCCATGTGAAAACAATAATAATCCACTCACTGGTTCAATACACAAGCAATTACCGTGGTGAACGATTTCTGTGACTCCCAAGGATTTTGTAGGCGTTTTGGGTAAATAAGAGGACAAATGAGGAGCGTCCGCTATTTCTAAGTGATGGAAAGGTAGTTTTTAATACTTCCCATGAGATTTCGCTTGGGATGACCCCACATTTGCTGCGAATAGTGGGGTTGAAGAATTTTACTATTTCTGGTAACTCAGCTATCGGCCAATTCGGGCATCAAACGACCAAAATCTTGGCTCCTATGAAATCGGTCAGGCATCAGCATCGCTTTCCAAGGTAAAACCATAACAATCCACTCACGGGTTCAATATACAAGTTTTTGCCACAATTAACGATTTGTTGGACTCGCACGGATTCGCAGGCATTTAGGGTAAATAGGAGATAAAGGAGGAGCGACCGTGGTTTCTATGTGAAGAGGAGATAGTTCCCAGGACTTCTCATGAGATTTGGATTGGTTTGATCATACGGTTGCCACGAATAACGGGGTTGAGGAATTTTACTATTTCTGGCAACCCCAGCTTGAAATTGCTTTGCTGTCACTTGCTAACTTCATCGTATTAGTCATGTTTGCTCCTGCATCAGAAGGGGATGTAGTTTTTATGACTTCACATGAGATTTCGATTGGGATGACCCCAAGGTTGCTGCAAATAGCGGGGTTGAAGAATTTTTACTATTTCTGATAACCCAGCTATCCGCCAATCCGGGCATTAAACGACCGAAATCTTGGCTCCTATGAAATTGATAGTGCATCGCCATCGCTTTCCATGGGAAAAATGTAAGAATCCACTCTCGGATTCAATACTCAAGCAATTGCCACGGTTAACGATTTCAGAGACTCGCACCGATTTCGCAGGCATTTAGGGTAAATATGAGGCCTAAGGAGGAGCGTCCGTGGTTTCTATGTGAAGAGGAGATAGTTTCCATGACTTCCCATGAGATTTTGATTGGTTTGATCATACGGTTGCTGCGGATAACGAGGTTGAAGAATTTTACTATTTCTGGCAGCCCCAGCTATCGGCTAATTCGGTTATCAAATGAACGAAATCTTGGCTCCAACGACATCGATAGTGCATCCGCATCGCTTTCCATATGAAACCTATAATAATCCACTCACAGGTTCAATACACAAGCAATTCCCCCGGTGAACAATTTTAGGTAAACACATGGATTTTGCAGGTGTTTTGGGAGAATATGAGGCCAAATGAGAAGCGTCAACTGCTTCAATGTGAAGAGGATGTAGTTTCTATGATTTCCCGTGATTTTTCGATTGGGATGACCACTCGATTACAGTGAATAACGAGGTGGACGAATTTAACTATTTCTGGCAGCACCAGCTATTGGCCAATTCGGGCATCAAACGATTGAAATCTTGGCTCCTACGACATCGATAATGCATCAACATCACTTTCCAAGTGAAAACAATAATAATGCCCTCACGGGTTCAATACACAAGCAATTGCCATGGTGAACGATTTCTAGGACTCGCCCGGATTTGTCTGGTGTTTTGGGTTAATAAGAGGCCAAATAAGGAGCATCCGTTGTTTCTATGTGAAGAGGAGGTAGTTTCCCATGACTTTCCATGAGATTTCGATTGGGATGAACCCACGGTTGTTGCAAACAGCGGTGTTAAAGAATTTTACTATTTATGGCAGCACTAGCTATCGGCCAATATGGTCAAGTCCAGGTACCCCACCGACCATGTTGCCGACCATCGCGAGACCTTCGAGCAGCTGCAAAGGCACAACATCCGGCTTAATCCCACCAAATTCATGTTCGGGGTGAGGTCTGGAAAATTCCTGGACTTCATGATCACCAACCATGGCATTGAAGCCAACCTCGACAAGTTCGAGGCCCTGGTCAACATGAGGGAGCCTACGACGATTAAAGACCAACAGAGGCTGAACGGGCGAATCGCTACTCTGGGGCGCTTCCTGTCCAAATCCACTGAGAGAGATCTCACATTCTTTAGGACCCTGAGGAAGGCTCTCGCCGAACCCGCCGAGAAGAGGAAAGCTGTGGAGTGGGACGAGAACTGCGTCCCTGGCTTTCACCGAGCTAAAGGAATACCTCCGCAGACCCCCACTCCTCTCCAAGCCCAGGGAGGGGGAACCGCTGAGCCTTTACTTAGCCAGCACCGAAGAAGCGGTGACAACGGGGTGCAAAGGCCGATATACTATACCACCCGAATCCTGAGGGATGCGAAGGGTCGATACAGCCCCATAGAGAAACTTGCCTACGCCCTTGTGCTCTTGGTGCGTCGACACTACCGCTACTTTCAAGCCCACACGATCCTGGTCCTAACCGACTCCCAGCTCGAGCGAAACCTTAAGAGGTTTGATCGGATGGGGAGGATGCTGAATGTGGGAGTAGAGCTAAGCGAGTTCGACCTCCGATAAAAACCTCATACCACCATCAAGGGACATGTACTGGCGGACTTCATCGCCGAATGCACCACCAATAGGGGAGTGCCCCCGAGGACAGTGACCCGAACATGGTAACGCCTCAACCTTTGTCTTTCTTTTTAGCTGATGTCGTTCAACCAAGGGACAGAGATGCATGGGTAGTCCACGTGGTTGGTTCGGCGACCCGGGCCAGGAGCAGATCCGGCATCGTCATCCGAACCCCCAATGGACACACCATCGAGTATGCACTCCGATTCGAGTTCTTGGCCACCAACAACGTGGCCGAGTACGAGGCTGCAATCAATGGCCTGAAGCTAGTTTGGGCCCTTGGAGCAAACTCCATACGCCTGCTTAGCGACTCCAAACTCATCATCAACCAACTGCAAAGGGATTACGAGGCTCGGGAGGAGGTGATGCAACGCAATATGGCCTCGGCCAAGACCAAGCTGTCCAGGTTCAAACATGCTGAGACCCTCCACCTATCGCGGTCGGAGAAGACCCGCATCGACGCCCTCTCTAAGCTAGATTCCTCTTCTCTTAAGTGAGTTCGGTCGTGCCATCTATGTCAAGCACCTCTGAACCTCCAGTACGGAGGTGAGAGAGCTAATGGCCATCGACACAGAGTCCACCTGAATGGATCCAATTGTACGGTACCTGTCCACATGAGAAGTCCCGACGGACCAGGACGAACGACGTGCACTGGAACGTAAAGCCCTCTGGTATGTGCTCCATGATGGGGTCATGTACAGAAGATGCGAGACAAAGACTCATGTCCTCCCCTACCTCAAGTGCCTCGGGCCGTAGGAGGTCGACTACGTCATCCGGGAGGTCCACGAAGGGATCTACGGGAATCACCATAGGGGCAGGACGGTCGCCATGAAGATCTTGAGGCAAGGTTACTACTGGCCGACCTTGATCAAGGACTCGACTGAGCACGTTCAGAAGTGTTCGGAATGCTAACGGTTTGCTAGGCTTGGCTCGTCTCCCCGTCGGATCTCGTCCAGATAATCAGCCACGTCCCATTCGCCAAGTGGGTTTTGGACATCCTCGGGTCCTTCACCTCCGGGAGAGGACAGAGGAAGTACATGATCGTGGCAGTGGATTACTTCACCAAATGGATCGAGGCAGAGCCACTGGCCACCATCACCTGGAAGAAAGCAAACGACTTCGTATGGAACTCAATCATCTCCATATTCGGGATTCCTCGGTCTATTGTCACTGATAATGGGAAACAGTTTGATTGCGCAGGATTCAAAGATTTCTACAGGCAGTGGAAGATCAAACTTCTGTTTGTCTCCATGGCACACCCCCAAACTAATGGGACTGCTGAAGCCGCAAACAAATGCATCATCGAGCCACTATGCAAGAAAGTGATGGAGGCAGAGGGGAAATGGCCGAAAGAACTCCCTGGGATACTCTGGTCATACCGGACGACCCATAAGGAAGCCATCGGAGAGACCCCCTTCATGCTCACTTATGGTGCCGAAGCGGTTGTGCCCGTTGAGGTAACAAGGAATCCCTCCGCCTTAGACACTTTGACGAAGAGAGAAACTCGGAAGGTTTGGAGCTCAACTTAGAGCTAGTGGACGAACGGCGTTTTGAGTATTGGACTTCTCCCTACTTGGTGTTAATGATGAGCAAACATAAATACTTGTGACTAATCCCATATTTTGCAGTTAATCCATTGCCAAAGCCTAATATGAAGATCTACTTGCAATGGATGACACTCAAAGATCATTGAAAGCAAATGACATGGATTGGATGATCGTAGATGATGATTGAAGCTCCATGAAGACTTCAAGCTAAATACGTTGGATAGAAAAGAGAGTTCGTCAATGTAAATTTATTTTATCTCTTCTAGTATGTGGCTTATAAGTAGAATATTGTTGGAGCACACACACATCTTCATTCCAGTTTTAGGACATCATTAGATCAATCGTCTTTAGACTCCAATTTATTTCTATATTGATTGTGCATGTATTATTTATAACAGTCGACAGGTGACTGGTAAATGTTTTACAGTCGCATGTCTCAAAAACAGTCGACTGTGTTATGTTCTACACTTGCCTGTTATGCACAAACTTTTACAGTCTAGTTTTGGGCTTCTCTGTTTTATTTCCCATAGGCGACTCATGGACGATCCACAGGCACCTGTCCAAGTGACAGTCGACTGTGTTTTGTTTATCAGTCGCCTGCCTATACTTAGCCCAAAGTCTATTTCTCTGATTACTCTGGCCAGTCGACTTATGTTGGATTTACAATCGAGTGTCCAATGGAACAGTCGACTGTCAATACAACATCAGTCGTCTATCTGTGAGCCAATTTGTTGACTCAACTCTCTGGAAAATCTCAGGGTTTTGACAGTCGTCTGTATAAGGAATTACAGTCGCCTGTTCTGATTAACAGTCGACTGTCCTCTCCTCATCAGTCGTCTGTCCTGTTATCTCAGATGTTTTTTAGAATTCTTCAACTTACCCATCTTACGGCCAGTCGCCTGTAGTAAGATTTACAGTCGCCTGTTGGTTCAACAGTCGACTGTCTATGCTTCAACCGTCGACTGTCCACGTGGTAAGTTACCGTTATGAATTCTCACCTACCCGATCTGACTGTGCAATAGTCGACTGTGGTTTTCTAGCAGTCGACTGTCGCAAGCGCAGATTCTATCCGTTGAGAGTTTTCTCACGGATTCCAAAAGGGTTTTTGCTAATTCTGTTTTAAGGATTTGAGAAACCTATATAAGAAGCATCTACTGTTCCATTGAGATGTTACTCATTCCATTGCAAAATCTTTCAAGTTTTCATTCTCAAGATCAAAGTTTTCAAATCCAAAAGCCCTAAGAATTCAAATCTTTGATCTCTTACTCTCCAACCTAGAACCAAAGAGATATCTTCTAGACATTTGGTACAGTCAAGAGAAATTGCTTTTCCTCTCTTCCAAGAGAGTCTTCAACACACAACACACTTCTCCTTCAAGTCCTACTTCAAGGCATAGGTGATTCTAAGTGTTGCTTTCATATTTCATAACTTTCGTTATTTGAATTTGCTCTCTGGTTGTGAGAGTGGTTTGCTTGCTCCCTAGTTGTGGGAGTCAAGGATAGTCGATTGTATTTCGATTTCACTTGTAAGGTTGCTACAAGTGGGTTTTAAGGAAAGCTCAAGTTAGGGTTCTAAGTTGAGTATCCGGTTGTTAACCGGGTGGAAGGGACGTAGGATTACCGGGGGAACAAGTCGAAAAGTGACTTGGGTAATCCGAACCCTTGAAACATCTTTACGTTTGCTTGTGTTTCATTTTGGGGTTAATTTCTATTCCGCACTATTTTGTTGGTTAGCATTTAAATTGGTATAACTATCGTTTTAAATTGCATAAACACTATTCAACCCCCTTCTAGTGTTTTCCCCATAGCCAGGATCTTTACAATTGGTATCAGAGCGCAAGGTTATAGCTATGGCATCCAACAACAACAACGTTCCTCCACCTCCTTCGTACAACAACCACGATCATGATGGAGCGTCCACTCTTTTCGAAGGTCAATCAACGGTGCGTCCTCCGCGTTTCAATGGCACAAACTTCGGTTATTGGAAATACCGGATGGAGACGTTCTTAAGGAGTGCTTCATCACTGTGAAGAACCCTACACAAGGAATACGTCGAGCCCACCGAAGAGGATTTTAAAAAATGGACGACTTCTGAGAAGTCCGCTGAAGTCAATAACACAAAAGCAATGAACGCTCTTCATTGTGCGTTGGACCCGAATGAGTTCAACAAGATATGCACATGTAAGAGTGCATATCAAATTTGGAACCATCTCGTCGTTACCCATGAGGGAACGAACAAGGTAAAACTTTTCAAACTCTATGTTGTCGTGCAAAACTTCGATATGTTTCATATGCAGGAAAATGAGAGCATTGCATCGATGTATGGACATTTTACCGACATCACAAATGAATTGGAAGCTCTTGGCCAAACATACACCGAACCAGATAAGGTAAGAAAGATCATAATGGGAATGATCTCCAAATGGGAAGAAGAGCTATCGCCATCGAGGAGATCAACGACTTGAAGACCTACACAGTTGTGAATCTTATCGGGACTCTCATGTATTATGAAGTAAGACGGGAGAACCGATTAAAGATTCGAGCTATGATGAATCCTTCGGAGGCCAAGAAGAAAGCTTTGACAATCAACACCAATTCATCCTCCAAGAGTGAAGATTCAGAAGATGAGATGGACTTGGGTGAAATGGCCCAAATGGCGAAGAAGTTCCAACGCTTCTTTCGCAAAGGTAAATTTCCCTCTAACAAACGATTTGAGTCTACTAATAATACTTCCTCTCTTTACTTTAAGTGTAAAGCCAGGGCACATCAAGAAGGATTGCCCAATGCTAAGAAACAAAGAGAAGTGGAAGGATCCGAAGTACCACAAGTCCGACAAGAACAAGAGAGATAAGAAGAAAGGACTCGTCGGTACATTCGATGACTCTAGTGGAGATTCATAAAGTTATTCCGATGATGAGAAGGGTGAGAGTGCCCACATGTGTTTCATGGCCCGAGAAGATCCACTCTCTGATGAGAGTGATTCCGACATGGATGATACCGAGGTAACAATGGATGAATTACGCATTGCTAATAAAGAATTATTTGCTAAATATCAATCTCTAATGTTTAGATATATTAACTTAAAGAAATTGAATGTTAGCAATTCATCTATTTCACGCATTATCAACAATGACACCATTGTTGATACCTTAACTCTTGAGAAAACAAATTTAGCTTCTCAAAATGTCACCTTGAGAAATGAGGTGAATGCCCTCAAATCTCAACTAGATCAAACACATCCTAAGGATAATAGTGATCTAGTTACATGACACACACAATTGGGTTTAAAGAATGATTCCCTTAAAACTCAAGTGCACGAGCTCACAGTACAGGTGTCCACCTTGGATACCGATATTTCTTCTCTTAAGGAGAAATATGAACTCATGTCCTCCCGTATTGTGAGATTCAATAAGGGAAAAGGACAATTGGACGATTTGCTAGCAAACCAATTTCCGGCCACACATCGTGTTGGTCTTGGCTTTGTGAATGCAAATGCTCGCACTTCCTATAGTGGTGTCACTATAGACTTTGTGAGGCCATCCTCCGGTGCATCCACAAGTGGTGTCAAAGACACTATAGGTAGCAATCCTATCAAGAAAGTCACCACTTCACCGTCTCTTCCCTTTGGCAAGAAACCCACTAAGGGTGGAGACCAAAAGCGAAGCCATGCTTACATGTACACCAACACTCATCCACGTAGAAAACCTCCTACTTCACAAGTGGATAATCATGACACTTTCTATGCTCCACACCCACGGACACGTACAAATCCACACATGAGAAATACTCATGTACGTGCTCCTATACACCCATATGCACATACGCATCATTCTTACATATATGCACAACATCATCATGTCATGCATGACGCATATGTTTCATACAACAGCATGTTTCCATGCATACATATCATCCTCGTATGTCCAATGCATATCCACCACCTCATTTTTATGCTAGAAACCATGTTCCTAAGAAGCCACATAGAAATCTAACAAGTATGCATGCAACTAGGGAAAGGACTCCCAAAATTTACACCATTTGGGGTCCTAACAACACTAGCCTAAATGATAGGAATGCATATGTTGATTCCTATTTTCATAATGTTATTAAGAATAGTAATTATGTTGGAAAGCGGAAGTCCACTTGGACTTGACTTCCAAAGGGCTAATGCCCTTTGGACCCAACAAACATTGGGTACCATGAGCTTATGGTATATTATGTAGGTATCCAAGAGAAAGAAGAAGAGCAATAAAGGTCAAACTAGTTCTAAAAGGAGAGAATGGATTCTCGACAGTGGTTGCTCCAAACATATGACGGGAGATCCCTCATTACTCTCCGAAGTGATTAGCATCAAGGATGGTGCAACGGTCACTTTTGGAGGTAACCAAAAGGGAACCATCATTGGAGTAGGTATTGTCGGTAACCCGTCAAAACCCTTAATTACTAATGTATTTCTTGTTAGTGGTTTATGTCACAATCTCATTTCCATTAGTCAACTTTGTGACAAAGGTTACAAGGTTAACTTTGGAGAAGGATTGTGTAAAATTGTTGATTCTAACTCACATGTTTTATTTATCAGTATTAGGCGTAAAAATATTTATTATTTGAGCTTGCCTAAAACCATAAAACATTGCTTAGTTGCTAATACAAGTGAACAACTATTATGGCATAGCCGTTTTGGTCATGTTCACTTCAAGCACTTATATAAGTTAGCTAAGTATGATCTAGTCAAAGGTTTTCCTAAAATTGCTTTTAGTACGAAAAACTTTTGTGATTCGTGTCAAAGAGGTTAACTTAGTAAATCATCTTTTAAACTTAAAGAAGGCATTACTTCTAAGAGGCCTCTAGAACTTCTTCATCTAGATTTGTGTGGGCCTCTTTAGGCAATGCTCATTATGGATTAGTTGTCGTTGACGACTTCTCTAGATTTACTTGGGTTTCATTCTTAACTAATAAGAATGAAGCTTTTGAAGAAGAGTTTACCATATTTGCAAAGAAAATTCAGAATTTCTTAGGATCCACCATTATCACTATCCGTAGTGATCATGGAAGAGAATTTGAGAATGAATCTTTTAAAAAGTTTTGTGATGACACCGGGATAACTCACAAATTTTTCTTCCCTCGGGCACCACCACAAAATGGTGTCGTAGAGAGAAAGAATAGGACTCTTATTGAGTGTGCTCGTACTATGCTCCATGATAGTCATCCTGAACTATAATTTTGGACAAAGGCGGTGCACACAGCATGTTATGTGCTCAATAGGATCCTAGTGAGACCTCGAACGAACAAAACTTGTTTTGAGTTGTTTTATGACAAAAAACCTCAAGTTAAATATTTTCTTATTTTTGGTTCAAAATGTTTTATCAAGAACATTTTTGGTAATTTAGATAAATTTGAGCCAAGATCCGATGAAGGAATTTTTGTTGGATATTCCACACGTAGCAAAGCCTATCGGATATACAACAAAACTTCTTCAACAATCGAGGAATCACTACATGTATCATTTTATGAAGATTTTGATTTTCTGCATGTCGATGATGATAGTGTAGATGCTATTTGTGATTCTCTTAATAATGTTAATATTAATGATTCGATTATTGAGACAAACACTACTAATGAGATTGTTGAAGATGTTCCAAGTGATGCAGGAATACCCAAAGCTTACCCAACCGTTCGCAATCATCCACATGACCAAATTATTGGAGATATTAGTGTGCGTGTTCGAACGAGTTCAAGAATTGAAGAATTCTCTCGTTGCGCATTTGTCTCTACCATTGAGACAAAGAACATCCAAGAAGCTTGTGAGGATAGCTCTTGGATAGTGGCAATGGAAGAAGAACTAATGCAATTCGAGAGAAATGAAGTTTGGGAGCTTGTTCCTCTTCCAAGAAGTCACCAAGTTATTGGGACCAAATGGATCTTCAAGAACAAGACCGATGAGAACGAGTTAATCACAAGGAACAAAGCAAGGTTAGTAGCGCAAGTCTATCGGCAAGAGGAAGGTATTGATTTCGAAGAATCCTTTGCTCTCATAGCTAGATTAGAATCTATTAGATTGCTTTTATCTTTTACATCCCATAAGAATTTCAAACTATTTCAAATGGATGTTAAAAGTGTATTTTTAAATGGGATTGTCTATGAAGAATTATATGTTTCTCAACCTCCCGGTTTCATTCATAAAAAATTTTCAAACCATGTTTCCAAACTTAAGAAAGCGTTGTGTGGGTTGAGACAAGCCCCCAGAGCTTGGTATGATCTACTCAAGTCCTTTCTTTTGGGTTTAGGTTTTAAAATGGGAGAAGTTGATTTAACACTTTTCATTAAAGATTATGAAAATGACATCCTTTTGATTCAAGTTTATGTAGACGATATAATATTTGGTTCTACTAACTTTAATCTTTGTCAAGAATTTTCTAAGTCTATGAAGGATGTATTTGAGATGAGCCACATGGGAGAGCCCACTTACTTCCTTGGACTACAAATTTGACAAATGAAGGATGGGACTTTCATACATCAAACAAAGTAAATAGGGGAGCTTATTAAGCGATTCGAGATGGAATCATCTTCAAGCAAAAGGACTCCCATGAGTACGACAACCCATCTACACAATGATGAGAACAGAAAAGATGTAGACGTTCGTCTATATCGAGGTATGATCTATAGCTTACTTTATTTAACTGCTAGTAGGCCCGATATCATGTTTTCTGTATGCTTGTGTGTTAGATATCAAGCTAGACCTAAAGAGTCACACTTGATTGCGGTTAAACAAATATTTCATTATCTCAATCAGTCACTAGATTATGTGTTACTTTACACTAAATCTAGCACATAAGAGTTAATCTCATATAGTGATACCGACTTTGCCGGATGCAAGTCCGATAGGAAAGGTACTAGTGGCACGTGCCATTTTCTAGGAAATTCCTTAGTTTCTTGTTTTTCCAAGAAACAGAACTCGGTATCTTTGTCCACGACTGAAGCGGAATATATTGCCGCGGGTCTTACATGTGCACCAGTCCTTTGGATGAGAGACACACTCTTAGAGACTATGGTGTCAATTGTGATACTTGTCCTATCATGGTTGATAACCAAAGTGCTATATGTCTTTCCAAGAACCCGGTACATCACTCCCGTACCAAACACATAGATGTGAGACATCATTTTATCAATGATCATGTAGCTAAGAAGGACATCATCTTAGAGTAAATTGAAACCCAAAAACAAATTGCTGACATCTTCACAAAACCTTTTAAAGAAGATTTATTTGTGAGGTTGCGTGGAGAATTAGGGATTGTAGGTGAATTTGATATTTAGATCATCTTATTTATTTTGTTAACATTTTTTACTCATATAATCTTGTTGCCTCTCTTCATTTGATATATCATATATTTGTTTTAAGAAAGCAATTGAGATTTCTTCGATTAAATGAGTATTGAGAATGCTTTTAGAGATTTGTGTTATAAATGATGTATCGTTTTTACATTGATTTTATGATGGGTTTGTGATTAGAGTATATGTCCTAGGGTGAGTGTTCATATTCTCTGGATTTTTATCTCACTATGCATTTTTGGACCAGGACAGACAAGTGTCCTTCCTTCGACAGTCGACTGTCCTACTCTAACTTCTCTGTCTGCAGTGTATCTTTCGCACAGACGACTGGTGACAGATTTACAGTCGACTGTTATTTCAACATGCAACTCATTTTGGTCATCAGGCACCTGTATTTTCTGTCAAAATTCGTCAGTAATCTCTGTCTTTTTGATGAATTTTATTGATTCTCAGTCAGTCGACTGATGCGTATACTACAGTCGACTGTTCCATGGACAGGCGACTGTATGTTACTTAACAGTCGACTGTCTGTCATCCTGAGCTTATTTCTTATCACTTCAGCCAGTCGACTGACTTTTGTTCATCAGTCGACTGTCTCCTGTTGTGGCGGTTCACTGTTTCGATCTGAGTCGTCAATTCTTTGATCCACTGGTCCAGATTAATTCACCCCTTTCTTATATACATCGAGACAGTTCTTTTTGACCCACGTTTTCTCTCTCCTTCGATTGAAACCGTTCATCTTTCCGCTCATTTCCACAGCCTTCGATCTCCTCCTCGCTGCTTGTCGATTGCTTCTTCGTTGTCTCTTCGTGTCTTTCGACAAGGTCTGATTCTCCCTCGGTTCTCTTTCTCGTGCGATTGTCTTTTGATTACATCTCTTGTCGATCTTCAACTCTTTCGATTGACTGTTCTATCGCTCCCAAGACTAAGGGAAAGGGAAAGATCATGGCCTCTAAGCAGCCTAGGGCTCCTAAGCCTACCATCGCCAAGAACAAGAAACCCTATAAGGCCCGATCCAAACAAGCCGAATCTCCCTCTCATTCTACTTCGCAGGGTTATTCTCCTTCTGGGTCTTTTTCTTCTGACACTGACCCCCTGATCAAGCGTCAGTGCAAGCCTATTGGTGTTCGCATCAATGAGCCTAGTGCTGAGGCTTCTCCTTCCCCTTCTGTGTCGAGTTCTGCAGAAGAATCTCCTGTCGTGCCACCTGCTGATCCCCTTGTTCCCATTTGCCGAGATGATCTTTGCTTGGCAAAATTTCACTCTCTCATAGGGATCAAACTTCTTAGAGAGCGTTATATCGTTTTTCCCGCCTTCACCGCTGAGAGACTTTCAGAGCCTCTATCTGCTACCCGTTTGGCTGACCTTTTTCGCTTCTCTCAGAGCGAATCTCCTTGGGCTTATCCATTTTTGGTTAAGCTCTTCTATGCTAACCGCGTTTACAGTGAGTATTCGACCACCGGAGTCATTGACACCGTTGTCCAGGGAACCCCCATTCATATTGATCCCTCTCTCTTAGGGACCATTCTTAGGATTCCCTCCACTGGATCTCTTCCTTCTGACATTTGCATTTCTGACATTGATGAGCTTGATCAGTCTGTCCTCCAGGACATGTTTCGTGAGATACCCTCAGCTCTATCTTCTGGTATTAGGTTGTCTATGTTTTCGGCTAGGGGTTAGGCTGTTCACCTCGTGGTGAAGTCCAACATCCTGATGAAGCAGATCATCTGACCAGCCTTCCCAGGATATTCTGAGGTGTATGTGTGCGATTTTCTCCGGGATGTCCGTGAACTGGGCCTGTGTCCTCCTTGATAGGATGGACAAGATCGAGTTTACTTCTTCCTCCTCTCACATTCCATATGGTGGTCTTCTCACTCTCGTCTTTCAATATTTTGGGATTGACTTGTCTCCCTTCGAGCCCGTGCCTTTTGGTCCTCTTCTCGATGCTTCTGCGAAGTCGAAGTCCTCTTCGGCTCTGCAGTCTGCATCAAAGAAGAGGAAATCCACTTCTACTCCGTCTTCCTCTACAGTTCCACCTATTGACCAGCCATCTTCATCTGCTCCTCCCGCTATTGACACCCTCCTTGAGATGGTGTCTGGTCTTTATGAGTTGGCTTTTCAGTTGTTCCAACATCAGGGTATACCCTTCTCTGAGCATCTGAGACGTTTTGTTCCTCCTCAGCCTTGTAAGCCTCCTCATCCCATCGTCACGGATGTCGTTGTGCATCCTGGTGTAGCTTCTACTCAGGATGCTGCTGCTAACCCTCCTCCAGAGGATACCCCTACTGACACAGAGCCTACTTCTTCCTCTGTTGCACCTGGAGACACTCACACGTAGATTTTTTTGTAGTGTTTGCTGGAGTTTATCTATATGATGGTTAGATTTTCTGTGTGATAATGTATGATGATGTACGATGATATTTGATCACGTGTTTTTGAGATCATGATGCTGTATTTTTTGATCATGATGTATTTTGTTGGACATGGTGATGTCCATATGACTTGTACTCATGTCATCTGATATATATATATATATATATATATATATATATATATATATATATATATATATATATATATATATATATATATATATATATATATATATATATATATATATATATATATATATATATATATATATAGGAAAATTTTCAAATGAGAACATTTCGCACCGTGCGAAAATGTTTTTAGTCTTTTTTTGAAATTTTTTTTTTCAAAAATTCTTTTTTCCACCCTCATTATATGTTGTTATACCCCCCTCAAAAAATAATCATTGAGAAATAATGTCATTTGGCCTTCGATCAAGGCATTTCATCAAATTCACACGTTTTGAGACCGTTAAATTTGTAACGGGTGGATGTGTGCTCTAATGCCCAACGGGTTCACCCATTATTTTCCCTGGGGTATATATTTGTATGGATTAAACATCAAAAAAAGAATTTTTGAAAAAAAAATTTCAAAAAAAAGATAAAATTCTTTTCGCACGGTGCGAAAAGCCCCTTTTTCGCAATGGAAGATTGCCCTATATATATATATATATATATATATATATATATATATATATATATATATATATATATATATATATATATAATAATGGCTATCATACGCCATATGAGAGTTTCTCTCATACGCCCTCTCACATAAAGCACCCAAGTACAACCAAGTACAAGCCCATGTGGGCTTGTACTTGGGTGCTTTAGGTGAGAGGGCGTATGAGAGAAGCTCTCATATGGCGTATGATACCCATTAATCCCATATATATATATATATATATATATATATATATATATATGGGAATAATGGGTATCATACGCCATATGAGGCCTTGCCTCATATACCCTCTCACATAAAGCAACCAAGTACAAGCCCACATGGGCTTGTACTTGGTTGTACTTGATTCCTTTATGTGAGTGGGGATATGAGGCAAGCCCTCATATGGCGTATGATACCCATTATATATATATATATATATATATATATATATATATATATAGGAAAATTTTCAAATGAGAACATTTCGCACGGTGCGAAAATGTTTTTATCTTTTTTTTGAAATTTTTTTTTTCAAAAATTCTTTTTTCCACCCTCATCATATGTTGTTATACCCCCCTCAAAAAATAATGGTTGAGAAATAATGTCATTTGGCCTTCGATCAAGGCATTTAATCAAATTCGCACGTTTTGAGACCGTTAAATTTGTAACGGGTGGATGGGTGCTCTAATGCCCAATGGGTTCACCCATTATTTTCCCTGGGGTATATATTTGTATGGATTAAACATCAAAAAAAGAAATTTTGAAAAAAAAAATTTCAAAAAAATAAAAAAAATGTTTTCGCACGGGCTTTCGCACCATTTTTTCGCAATGGAAGATTGCCCTATATATATATATATATATATATATATATATATATATATATATATTGCAGTTTCGCCTTATGCTTCACACGGTGTGTAATTGTTAATCATATCTGTGTGATGATTGTGATATTTTCTTCATGAATGATATATTCTCTACTGATGTGTTTTTGAGACAATACTGGACTTGATATTGGATTATTCATGTTATCTGTGATGTGATGCACTTTGAGACTATATATTTTCTTCGTATATCTAAAATATTGGTATTGGACTTTCATTCCTCTATTCACATAAGTATACGATATGGTTTTATGAGTTTTGGTTCTATGTATCTTAATACTCCTTGATTATTGATAGTTCTTATTTAGCACGATTATTGTTGTTGTTTTTACTCCCACCTTTTTGGATAATGCCATAGGGGGAGAGAAATAAACATACAAATTCATAATGAATGTGCTAAGTATGTACTAATAACACTTGAATCTAAGATTGAAGTTGCCTTAGATTCAGGGAGAGTAAGGTACATTGAATAGGGATTTTAAATCCTAGATTTCATGGATGAAATTCACTCTATATAGATACCCTAATATCTGTTGACTAACTTGATTCGCATCTATGTAGGGGGAGTAAGTTTTCATTGCGCACAATTATTTATCTTTTTGTTTATGTTTGTTTGTCATCATCAAAAAGGTGGAGAATATTGAGTATTGGACTTCTCCCTACTTGGTGTTAATGATGAGCAAACATAAATACTTGTGACTAATCCCCTATTTTGTAGTTAATCAATTACCTAAGCCTAATATGAAGATCTACTTGCAATGGATGACACTCAAAGATCATTGAAAGCAAATGACATGGATTGGATGATAGTAGATGATGATTGAAGCTCCATGAAGACTTCAAGCTCATACGTTGGATAGAAGAGAGAGTTCGTCAATGTAATTTTTTATCTCTTCTAGTATGTAGCTTAGAAGTAGAACATTGTTGGAGCACA
>JAULAV010009243.1:0-17766 GCA_030789695.1 Scilla litardierei
CTTCCAGGGTTCAACGCTCGCCGTGGAGTCGCAGCGCCGAGCCATCCATTTGAGGGAGTTGGAGGAGTCCTCCGTGAGGGCCCACGAGCGGGCTGGGGCGGCGGAGATAGCTATGAAGGAGGCCCAGATGGAGTCTCGGCATCTCAAGCTCCGTGTGGCCGAGCTGGAGGGACGAGTGGGTGACCTCCAGGGAAAGTTGGAGGACGCTCGGCGGTCGGCTGAGGAAGCGGCGGAGTCGTTCCGCCTGGAGAGGGAGGAGTTTCAGATGGAACTGTCGGATCGGCGTCAGGTGGCGCGGCTTGCGGAGGAGGTGGAGAGGGGCGTCGTCGGGACCCTGGGGGAGAGGATCTTCGAGGTTCTCAGGGAGGCCTTCGGTGCGTATGAAGACCTCATCGCCCCTCGGATCGTCGAAGTCGTCCAGTCTTCCTTCCGGGAATGTGCTGAGCGCGTTCGGCAAGCCCCTCCACCGGTCGATCCCCCTCGCTCCGAACAGGGGGAAGTGCCTGGGGATGCGTCCTCCCGATCTCGGGCTCCTTAAGTCATCCTTTCCCGGCCTGCCACCCTTGTTTTTATCCTCAAATTTTTTAGCATCCGCTTCGCTTTGGGCCAGTCTACTTGAGATGGATCCCTGACCCCGCTGTCTCCTTCGGCTTTGCTACCGGCTCCCTGCTTCAGAACCAATAATTGCTGGTTGCATGGATGTTCGCTTAGACCAGCAACTTTGGGTTCTTGGTCGACAGGTTTTGCTCTGCCGGTGTTGCCCTAGTGTCTGTAGGTGACGAACTTTGTTGTCCGTCGAGAGCGGATTATTTGTAGAGAGGTTTCTTCACTTCGATTTCCTGTAAATAAAACACACTTTTGTACCTTGGTTAACTGTTATAAACGAAATTGACTTACTCGAACTTCTCGCGTATTTTGCTTCGTTGCTTCATCCTCGGCCTAGGACCGGTTGACGCCCGAGCTGGCTGGGGGAATTGCCTCCAGATTTATGAGCGATGGAGTCGGTCGGCGAGGGCGAAGCTCCTCGGCTTAGGACCGGTCGGCGTCCGTGCTGGCTGGGGGAATTGCCCCCAGACTTATGAGCGCAGGAGTCGGTCGGCGAGGGCAAAGCTCCTCGGCTTAGGACCGGTCGGCGTCCGCGCTGGCTGGGGGAATTGCCCCCAGACTTACGAGCGCAGGAGTCGGTCGGCGAGGGAAAAACTCCTCGACTTAGGACCGATCGGCGTCCGTTTGGCTGGGGGAATTGCCCCCAAACTTACGAGCGCAGGAGTTGGTCGGCGAGGGCGAAGCTCCTTGGCTTAGGACCGGTCGGCGTCCGCGCTGGCTGGGGGAATTGCCCCAGACTTATGAGCGCAGGAGTCGGTCGGCGAGGGCAAAGTTCCTCGGCTTAGGACCGGTCGGTGCCCGCCATGGCTCGGGGAATTTCCCCCAGACTTAAGAGCGCAAGAGTTAGTCGGCGAGGGCGAATCTCCTTGTCTTAGGACCGGTCGGCGTCCGCCATGGCTCGGGGAATTGCCCCCAGACTTAAGAGCGCAGGAGTTGGTCGGCGAGGGCGAAGCTCCTTGCCTTAGGACCGGCTCGGTCTGACCCCCTCCCCATCCGGCGAGGCGGCGATCTTCATTCTTATGCACCCTTAGTGAAATGTTGATCCCGTCGAAGCTTAAGAAAAGACAAAAGGGAATGCAATTGTACTCTTAAGGGTCCTGTCGGACTAGTACATTTGGAGGAAAGGAAAAGGAAATAAAGCTAGACAGAGGGATGTAAACCTAGATAATTCCCTCGGACTAGGCTACGACTGGGGGGGAGGGACCTCGCCCGCTCACTCTATGATGCGGAGGGGTCCTTGGACGGTGTTGATCTTCTTCCCCTTGTCCGGCTGCATGGAGGTCCCTTCTCCGTGGGCCGGCTCGTCGGTCAGATTCCTGGCGTGCCCCCGGCTCATCAGCTTCTCAATGTCCTTCTTTAAGTGCCAGCGATCTTCAGTGTCATGACCATTGTCCTTGTGGTACTTGCAGTATTTTTCTCCATTCTTCCCCCCTCTTTTTGCTTTTGGTGGGGGGCGATCGGCGCGCTCTTCCTTCTACACTTGAGCGAGGACGGCGTCTGGGGTGGCGTCCCTCGTACCCTCTCCTCGCTGCCTGTTTCTCGTCCTCTTCTCGGTCCAGTATCCTTCGGGGCTGCCTCGTCCGCTATCGCCGCGCTTGGTCCCTCGACCGGCCTTTCCTGCCTCAATGGCCAAGGTCTCCTCGGTCAACATGAAGCGCTCGGCCCTCGCCATGATCCCAGGGAGGTCCTTCGGGGGATCGTTGTGCAGAGATTTCTTAAGGCCTCTATGGCGCAGCCCTTTCTTAAGGGCCGTTTGGACAACAAGGTCGGGAGGGCTGTTTACATTCAGCCTTTCCGCGTTGAAGCGGCGCATGAACTGTCGGAGCGGCTCGGTTGGGCCCTGCACTATGTTAAACAGATGTTCAGCGTCAGGCTTTACCTGTCTCCCCACCATGAACTGTTTGCAAAACAGCTGGGTGAGTTCCTCGAAGCTGTCGATGGAGCGGCTGGGTAGGCTGCGGTACCAGGTTCTCGCCGCTCCCCTGAGGGTCGAATAGAAGCCCCTGTAGAGCAGGTCATCGTCGGCTCCTTGGAAGGACATGTCCCCCTCGTAGTCCATCACATGGTTTCCAGGGTCTCCTATCCCGTCGTACTTCCCCAGCGCCGGGATCTTGAATCGAGAGGGGACCCGCGCGTCGGTTATTCTCCAAGACAGGGGGCACCGGTCTCCGTGGATGCCCCCGGGGGTTCGACATCCACCTGCCTCTGGCTCGTTCGGTGGTGGAGGAAGCACAGGTGCCGGCGGGGCTGGCTGCACGGCCCTCGCCACACTGGGGGTCGGGCTGACCCGGCGTTCCCGGCTCCTCCGGCGGGAGCTCCCGCTCCACCGTGATCGGTCTCTCGAGTGGTGTCGATCGCTTCTCCTGCGGTGGGGTGATCGTGGCCGACGAGATGACGCGGTCACCGATTCGTCCTCCGTGCCTTCGGTTTCTCTTCGGCTCCTTTCGCAATAAGGGGAGGAGGCGCGTGATCTCGCCTGACGGGATCCGGACAACGTGAACCGACGCTCCGCGTTCGGTCTTTGGGTCCCGTGGTCGTCGACCACAGCGGACCGTAAGAGCGGGGGACCCCCCGCCCAGCGATGGCCATCGCCCAACGCGCCTCCGTTGGCTGGCGCAGGGCCGACGAGCTGCTGTACCGTCGTGACCAACGTCTGGATGCTCGCGTTGGTCTCCTGGGCCAGGGCACGGAGCTGTCCCTGCGTGGCCAGTTCCGACCCGCCGATCTCTTCGGTTGAGGGGGCGGGGTGATTGCTGTCGGGTGTGTCTTCAAGGTTGCCGTTGAGTGCGCCATTCCCCTCCTCCGGGATGGGGGGCATGCGTCTCTTTCTGTTGCTGGCTCGTGCCATTGCAGGTGCGGTTTGTTTCTTCGTGGGACAGTTCGGTTCCCACAGACGGCGCCAGATGTTTCAGAGTGTTTTCTCACTACAAAAGCGTTGACCGTGGGCAACCCGGTCAACGTGGTCAAGGGGCCCGCTGGGGTCCCTCGGGTATGTCGAGTCGGTGCAGACGAGTCGCGAGTCGGAGTTGCGGATGACATGGAGCGCGTCGGCCGGGCCGAATCGGGGTCCTCGGTCGCAAGAGGGACGAGGGGAAGCCTCGACCCGAGTTGAGACGCTCGGCCTCGGACGGACGTGCTCGGCCTCGGCGGTCGGACGATGAGGGGTAGCCTCGATCGTCCTGCGGGTTACGTGGTCGGTCGCGGGGCGGAGGGGAAGCCTCGGCCCGTGGATCTGATATCCTCCTGCGTAGATGAGAACGCTCGTCAAGGGGGGCCGGACCTTGGTTCCGGCCAAATCCCCTCCGATGCCTAAGTCAAACGGTGATCTGAAAGAGGAGGCCCGGCGGAGACGGTTCGACTCGAGGGGAGATCGGAACAGCGTCTACCGGTGCGAGCGGGGGAGGAAGGGGATGAAATGGGGGAACTAGGTCGTTGATGGTGGAGTACCTTAGGTTTTAGTTACCTGAGATGCGGTCCCACGTCCAGTCGTCCTTCTAACCCTTTTATAGACCTCCCGCCGTGATTTCCCCCGACACACGTCGCTCGTCCGCCCTCGATCGTGCCCCCTCAATCCGCCCCCCCCCCCCCCCCCCCCCCCCCCCCCCCGTCGCCGCTCCATGCTCCATGCCAGCACCTCCCCATAACAGCCATTAAGTGGTAACGGGATCGGGGGAACGGTTATCGCTGGAATGGGTGGGTGACTCGTGCGTTATCAGGGCCGGGTCGGATCGATATTTGGGGGCTCTCTATGGGGCTTTGCCGGGCGGGCCTGATCGCGCAGATGGGCTTCCGATCGGCGGTCGGGCATCCAGGCTCGTATCTTTCGGGCTTCGTTCGGTGGGTTGTGCTTTTGGGCCTATGTTGTTGGGCCTTCGCAAAATAGACGTATCAATATGGATCATTTTATTAAATGATATGATTTTTATAGCCTATGTTTGTCTTCTCTTATTTTTCTGCTGAAGATGGCTATCTCTCAGTTCCAATGGACATTTTATGGATTTTTCTGAGTTCTGAGCTATTTCTACATTTTCTGTATGAATGAATCTTTATATTAAATGATATGCTTTTTATATCCTAATGTTGTCTTCTCTATTTTACAGTTGAAGATCGCGTTTGCTCGTTTCCAACAAATATTTTTGCGGATCTTTCTGAGCCCCGATCTATTTCTTATAGTTTATTAAAGATATGGATCTTTTATTAAATAACTAGTCATAACCCGTGCCCGCGGGCACGGTTCAATTAAGATTTTCCCCCGCAAAATTTTTGTTTCCCAAAAAATTATTTCCACGGTCAAAATTGCGCGAAACAACAAATTTGCGTAAAAATATTTAGCGACATGGACGCATTCGACATGGAACAACAAATTCGGCGCGAGCGCCTTGGGCGCGGAACAATAAATTAGTGTAAAAAATTTAGTGGGCGCCTTCGGCGCGGAACAACAAATTAGTTTTAAAAATTTAGCGCGCGGGCGCCTTCTGCGCCATTTAAGATATCCCCCCCTCAAAATCTTTGTTCCTCCAAAAATTTAGCTCATCTTTAGTTCCTACCAAAAATCCTAGTTCATCCCAAAATTTAGTACCCTTCAAATTTAATTCTGCTCCAAAATTTTAGGGTTCTCCCGACCAAATTTTCACTTTCCAAAAGTTTTTGTTCTCCCAAAATTTTGTTTTTTCCAAGAATTTAATACCCTTAAAAATTGATAGTCAAAAATTTTCCCCATCAATACTTGAATCCCCTAATTTTATACGAACAATAATTATTAAAGCACAATAATTGGTATTTAATTTCCCCATCAATTTCTGTCCAAAAAATTGTCCCCCAAACAATTTAGTCCCCAAATATGCTTTCAGTATGCGACAATATTCCTTCAATTCTACATAGTTGGTTTAGCTGCTTGCTAGCAAAATCTTGACACTTACAGTTTTTGGCACCAACCTATAGGTATGAATTTTTATGTATGCGTACATTGGCAAGCTACATATCTAATGCACAAATTTGTTTGTTCCAACCTTTTAGGAAAGTACTTTGCAGGGAAATTTTTTGGTGCTTGTTCTGAAGAAACACTTGTATCACTCTGGAGTTTTTGATACCACTACAAATTTTACTTGGAAATCTGGGAATTTACTTGGTTTAACTTCACCAATTTAATTGGTAAAATTTTTTGGGGTTTGTTCTGGGGAAACACTTGTTTCACCCTTCAGTTTTAGGTGTCACTCTAAAATTTTGCTTGGAAATTTGGAAAATTTTACTGATGTGATCTTGAAGGTAATGTTAAATCTACAGTTTTTGACAAATCTTGAAGGAAAGTTGCTGGCATGATTTTGATCTTGATTATTGCTTAGTAAATATTTGCTTGGTTTGCTGGCATGATTTTGATGTCATGTACCAAATATGGAATTATATGAAATTAGCTGGAGTCCATAATGAAGCCATCGTTTTGGTATCGAATTTTTATATGGAGACATTAGCTTGAGTACATAGAAAATCTGCATGTATAGTTTTTTTATTTATATGGAGAAATGTTTTTGTGCAAATGTTTTAATTTTGCTTGAACTGCACTTTTTGTTTGGTATCAAATGTAGAGTACATAGCAACCACAGAGTTTTGGTATCAAATCTAAAGTACATAGCAAATCAATAGTTTTTTGTATCCAGAATTTTAGTATACATAGTTCTTTTTATGTATCAATCTACAAAGTGCTTGTGGTACCAAATACGGAGTACATAACAAAAGGTATGAATTTTTTTGTATCACTCAAACCAACATGTACATGTCCAACTTACGTAACAATCTACCGCTTACATAACAATTAGCAGCTTAAATTACATGTGAGTACAATATACCTTGCTTGGTTTCTATAAATGCAACAATTGGTTCTCAAACAAACTTCAATGTATGTTCTTCCTAGTTCTGTACTCAACATACAAAATATTGATCAAGTTAGTAACACTTGGAACAGATCCCACTCAACATCCCAAGTTGTGACATGAGTATGGCCGAGTTAACAGGCCTTGAGCAACCTGCAGCAACAAAACAAAGATAAAAAATCCATGCTCAAAAGGAAATCCAAATTAAATATGCTTGATGATATGTCAAACTTCAATGTATGTCCCTGATTTTTGAAACGACAATTAAATATGCTTGATGATATGTCAAAAGAATGAAGTTGCTTGATCATTTGTGAATGGAAACTAGACATATGGATCTGGAAAATATTTTAGTTAAAGCAAAAAAATTCTTCATTTGTAACTGGTTCATTGGCAAATCGTGCCTGAAGTAAATCCTTACCTTAATCGAACCATCAATGTACCCAGCATGAAGCTGGCCCTTGTAGAAGATGAGAGCAGTTACAGCTCCATTACCAATTTGGCCCATCTCCAGAATTTGTGTATGAACACATGACACACTGCACATTCCATATAATTACATAATGGAAGTTAAAAACCTGCCACCTTAAAGTTTTATTTAAAATAATAGAAAAGTATGTAGTCAATCAGGATCAATCAGACAGTCCAAGCTAAACACATTCGATGAGGAATATTGTAAAATAATTGCGACACCTGCTTAGTTTGAGTTAGGTTAACAGTCATATCTCTACTAGGATGGTTGGCATAGCATCAAGTGACGTTTCTTAATCTAGAATTTTGAACCATTAATTAGGAAGACTCTTCTATACTCCAACTATATGGTGATTTGCAAACCATCTACCTTAGTTTTATATTTTATTATGATCTTTAAAGTTGTTCATGTTTGTAGCTAGTCTTCCGTACGTAGACTTATAAACACATGATGAAACACAAAAAATTACTGGGTTCATGGTATCTGATTCAAACCTTTGTACTTGATGCTTCAACTGATGTGCTTGCAATCTGTAAAATCAAAAGCCAGAAATGGATCGAAAATGTGGGTTGTGTCTGAGTTCATACTCGACATAGTTTGTCTCCATATATCACTGCCATCAAAAAGATGAAGTTAAAATAGAAAAAAATGTACGTGATTGGCCATGTGAAAACAAATCGAAATTTTGCTTCCCATTGTCATGTGATTTTGCCGGTGTTAATCCAGGTATACTTCAGTTCATTTCACAGGACAATATACCCAGCTAATAAATTCATTTCACATGACAATATACCCAGGACAATGGGAAGCAAAATTCATTTCACACAGGACAATGGGAGCAAAATTCATTTCACATAGGACACAGGACAAAATGCATTTCTGGGAACCCTCTTCCAAATACATTGAAACCAAAATTAAAGAATTACTGCAACCATAATTCCATCCTATATGATAATATAGCATTCATGCATTGAGTACACGTGTATCTGATCAACAACTTAAAATTTATAAATCAATACGGAAGTGAGAAACTCGAAATACACAGAATCAATTTTGTTGACAACTAAGCAAAAGAATAGCTCAGACAGTACTGACCTTCTGATCTTGAGTAGATATCACCTCATGTCCGGCTTTAACCACCAAATGACATGCACCATATGGTAATACTTAACAGTAAACACATCCTATTTTCATCTTATTGGGGTGTCATGTTGTTGTTATTAATGTCATTTGATCACTCTTTTTAGTTCCTTTATTGCAGTCTCCCGCAGAAATAATAGCCAATCTAGAAATATAAACTCTCAACCGCATACATCCAGTTGCCTTAACCATTTCTTGAGCTGCATTTGGTTTATAACTATCAACTCATAAAACTCTACATCAGGCATGCTCACTAACCCAAAACATTAGCATACTAAAAGACCAGGATCTTGGGTGAATAGACAATATCCTGGCATGCTCACTAACCCAAACTAAAAGACCAAGAACTGGACCTTTCCTCTATTTTTTGTCCACCTACACCCAGCTTCAAGAAAAATTTATTTTTATTTCTCAAAATAATATTTGCTAACTAAATATAGCATTAATGGTAGCATAGATTATGTCATGTTGCTTCTTGCCATTTTCGGGGAAAAGAATAAAACAATTTTCCATTTTAATATCAAAGCATGAAATTTGAGTCCCCGAGGAAGCATACATTACATCTTCATTCACTGAAATACATCCTTCAAATTCATTGAATATAACGGGTTGCTTCCAAATATAACTGAAAGATAGAATAAATCGAAAACCAATCATTAACAATTTTGAGTTGACAATCTTGAGAAGTATCAGCAGCGTAAGAATTTTAAAAATATTGCCATCTTTCAATCAGTATAACAAATATAGGCATGATGCATAAACATAAAGGATTCATATAAGATAATAAAGCTCAAAGAACTAAAAACAAACCTGACCATCATTGAGAATGAGTTATTATCCTTATCAGAGTATCAAGCAAAAAAAAGCCTGAATCATCATGTTATCCACCTGATTCACATTGAAGTTCACCTATGCACGCGGCCTAACTATAGATGTGCCCCCATTTCCAAGATGTTATTCCAAAATTCCAAATGTTTACAAAAATGCTGCCTTTAAATTTGCGCAAGCCTCACAACAGGGCTCTTGGCATCAGGAAAACATGGGTTGGTATGTTTGGTTTTTAGTATGCAAACATCAATACTGATGGTACCGATTATTGATAAAAAAGAGGTGGAACATGGAGTTTTTGAGGGAGGCAACTGTGAAAAAGGTGATGAATTT
This sequence comes from Scilla litardierei, assembly GCA_030789695.1. NCBI lineage: Eukaryota > Viridiplantae > Streptophyta > Magnoliopsida > Asparagales > Asparagaceae > Scilla > Scilla litardierei. The sequence continues at coordinate 9,247 of JAULAV010009243.1, forward strand.
AATTGGGAGGTTTTATCACCATCTTACTTGAATCCTTGAAGGAGTACCTGGAAGCTGTGGTTGATCCTTTGTACGTATCCTTGCAAAAAGTAGTAAAAACTTGCTTTTTGGGAAGGTTGAAAGGCTATTCCCCCATTTCTCAAATGCAAGGGGCATAGGTTCTTTAATATTCACACACATTCTGCTAATATATGCACTAACCTTGAACAAATGCCGGAGGGTCCTATTTGTAATCGTGATTAATCTAGCATACATCGCAATGTTTTCTTTGTAGTATTGTTTGATACGAAGACTTGTGTTCAAACTTCTCAGTGCTATTGGCTTACAAATTGTGTATAAGTGAATATCAGTATATATTTATGTACCATGTATGTCCTGGAATTAAAAATGGAAACCAATTAGCAGACATGGCCTCATTAAATTAGTCATATTGTACACCATGTATATCTAATCCTCTTCGAATTTGGTAAAAGACACTGAATTAGTCATATTATATATGTTTTGCAATATGAACAAAAAATATTCACTATCTGAGCAAGGAAATAAACACATGAACAAAAAATTTCATTCTAAACATTATGTACGCATATAGGTTGGTAATAAAATTCATTTCACCCATTCCAAAAGATATTGTAGTCGCTATATTTATTTACAGATCAAGTTTATTATATGCTTCAATTGATGGCATATAAACAAATGGCTAAAAAAGGATGGGATCTTTTTTAAATTAACTGTAGCTGACTTCCGAGCATCTTGATACTAACTGACTCCCTCTTGCTATTTTGCTTCGTCCCATCTAGTCTCTTCCTGAAATCATATTTAAAACAAAATTCAATTTTTCCGATCAAGAAATGGCTTTAAACCACATATAATGGAAAAATCTGCACCACAGCTCAGCGGAGATGTACTCATTTGTTTCCATACATTAGCCCAAGCCTCGGTGAGATCCTGCTTCACAAGCATTAGCCCGATCAATTTATTCACGTTGGGCTCTCTTTCGGGAGATCTAATTCCTGAAAAAATCATTCAAGTCAGCCAAATATTATTTTTAAGAGGATACCATTGTCTCAATCTTATCCAACCAAAAACCTACAGCCAAACGTAGCAAGTACGTCTAAAAGGGTATCTTATCTCATCATAAACCAAGTCACAATTAGGATTGAATAACTCACCAACAATCTAATAGATAGAAAAAAAATGAAGCAAAACGGCTAAATTCCATTCGATAGCTTCAATGTCATGGAAATAATTTAAGTGAGAAATATAATATACCTTTTTTGCATAGCCATGTACAACAAAAGATAACAAATGAATTTCAATGAGAATAACAATCAGCCAACAAATTACTTAGTGTCATGGAAATAATTTAAGAAAGAAATATACTATACATTTTTGCATTGCCATGTACAACAAAAGATAACAAATGAACTTCAATGAGAATAATTGAATTTTGTTGGCCATACACACAACAGGGAAGTTCATCAACAAAAGATAACCAATGTCCTGCAAATTGCTACAATTTCAATGATAACAAATGTAGGGCCATCTCGGTGAATTGCAGCAAATTGTCCGGCAAATTTCCATAAAGATAACAAATGTCATGCAAATTGCTGCAAGTTCTCCATCAATGCAACAAAAGATAACAATTCCCTATTTTGTACTAAACTTATTCAACCAATGCAATTCCCAAACACACAACAGATATTTTCTTAATAGTTTTAACATATTGAGAACCGTGATGAATTGAGCTCCTCGCATCCACATCACTATCAGAGGAATCAGATGAGTTCTCGGGGGCAAAAGTTTACATTTAGATGTTAACCAATATCAGTGTTTTTGGCAAGTTTTGGTGGGTCGGCAGGGTTTAATTTTGATATGATAAAACTATTTATATTATCCTATTCTGACAAAAATACAGGATTTTCGATTGCTCCATGCTTGGCATCTTCTTCCCTTATAATCTCTTTGAGGTGTATACGGTGATGACCTAGCGAAGGAGGAAAAAAGGTCTTCAAAGGAATTTCCCATTGCAAATGTGATGTACTCAATTTTCCAGATAAATTTTCTAACATGGCTTTAAATGGTTGATCTGAATGCTTTCTTTTGCTAATCTGAATGCTTTCGTTTGCTAATTTGATGGTTTATTATTTTTCTTGAAGTCCTGTACAAAATTAACTTTGGCACTTCCAAACCCCTACTCCTATTTAGATGTTAACCAATATTATTGTTTTTGGCTAGTTATGGTGGGATCGACAGGGTTTAAATTTGGTATGATACCACTGATATGTATACGTATCAGTTAATAGTGTAAACTTCAAATCATGTTTTATTGTTATCTGAGTGCAAACTTGAAGTTTTGTTCTACCTAACAATTTACATGGTGGGCTAACACAATGAGAATAACTTTTGTTTCTGGCAAACTTCTAAGAAATGATTGCATAATGGACACTATTTTAAAAATAGAAAGGACTGGTGGATCCATGGCCTTGAAGTTAATAATGCAGGAAATATCAATCAGTACTATGGGAACTTAATTGTTACTTCAGTTTTGCTTTGCAACATCATCAGGCTATCATGCTTTCTTTGCAACATTATATGTCTATCATTTACTTTCAAATGCATAATGGATGACATCCACCATCTTCAATCTTTTACATGCAACTACAACAAATATTAATCAATGCTAAAATACCATAGGAACTTAATCATTGCCTGAGTTTTTCTTTGTGGCATCATTAGGCTATAATGATTTCTATGATCACACCTTTTCAAGTACAACTATGTTTGATTATCTTTTGTTGAGGATCCCAAGACTGATGTTGTGTGCTCGTATATATGCTATTCATTTTGTTGCTCCTCACAATTGTTTGGTTTTGCTTTCAGAGTAGTAAAGTGAACATTGGACTGCGTAGCATACTATGCGCAAGTTACAGTAATGGGTATTAGAAAAATAAGAAAATGCAGCAACCTGAGTAACATGACATAGCTTTGTATACCTCAACCATGGTCTTCTCGCTTAGTTCTTTGATCAACTTCTCCTTCTCCTATATGGAAAGAAAAATAAAGAACAAAAAATATATCAACAGATGGAATTCATAAATGTTATTACTAATCCACAGTGCATTGTTGTTCAGATTTAAGTGCCTTGCTTTTCAAAAACTAATTAATTTATATCTTTCATGGAAGAACTTCCAAGAGAACCTTGTACATCTATTTGAGACATTGTTGTCTTTAAGAACATGAAATCAGCAATATTTTGTGATTATTCGGCAGTTAATATACAGAAGCATATGTTGATGTTTAAACCCTGCTAATAAATCAACAAACAGAAGCATCAAGAACATGAAATCAGCAAACTGCTAATAAATATCCATAAAAGCCATAAAAGTTAAAATATCCATCAAGAATAAGCTTAGCTGTAGTTAACTAAGCTAATGTTACATATGCTAACCATCCCAGTTATCAAGCTGCTATCCGAATGTTATAAGTGGATTGGTCCCCCATACAGAGACAAATTTCCATATATAGTCAAATTGATGAAAACATAAACTAAGTTAGAATCATATCTAACAACTATCTATGTATATCTATCACCTTTCTTTAATTTACATGATGTGGCACTATTCTCTAGCATGCATGATCCTACCATGTCCTCTATCCATTGCAAACACCATCACAACTGCATAAAAACCAAAAAAAATGGATCACAAAAATTAATTTTTCTTCTTTGATGAATTTCTGCAAACACTTAGATGACAGCTAGAAATGAGCTTCCATCTTTACCCACAGCATCAACCAATTCAGCACGTCGCAATTGATTAATTAATCAAAATATATGAATTGTAGGCAAAAATATGAATTGACCTGAGACCTGGAAGAGAAAAGGAAAGCCGAAGAGTTATAGTCTCCTAAGCTGAGGGCAATTCCTTGGGTCTTGATCCATATCCTAAGGTAACCGCTGAGTTTACCATCTGCATGCTGTTTCTCGACAAACACGTTCTTTGTGTACAGATTAGCTGCAAGAAACCCACATTCTCCGTCCAGTGCAGACCTTTGTGTACCCATATGAAACTTACTTTCTGACCAAAATCAGGGCATTTTCTTTTGCTTCCCTCCAAGAAATAATGATAGGCACCATAACATCAAAAAATGGAAAATGGATGAAACTCAAAGAAACCCTAGAAATGGAAGAATACAGTAAAAGAACTAATGGAAGGGGCAAAAAAATCAAAATCACATACTTTGGCCATGCGAGATGCTGCTCTCTTCCTAGAGCCGAGATGCTGCTCAGGATGTGAGATGCTGCTCTCTTCCTAGATGATGCGAAAATACCCAGATGCTGCGAGATGTTGCTCTAGCAAACAAATGCATGTTGCTCTATTACGGCTTCGGCTTTGGCATGGGTGAGCTCCGGCATGGTACGTGTGGGCCTGGGGGTGCGTGGGGTAGCCGTGGGGCTGAGGGGAAGAGGGGGGGCTGCACAGTGGGCCGAGGGGCAGGGGTCGGGCTCACGGCAGAGGAGAGGGGGGGGGGGGGGTTTCGGTGAGTGAGAAATAGAGAAGAGAGAGGGAGAGAGAACCAAAAGGCTGAGATTAAAGTTTTCTTCCCCCCAAAACACTTTTCTTCCCCCCCCCCCCAATTTAATTCCCCCAATATTTTGTTTCAAACTTAAAATTTCCCCCCAAAGTTTGTCCTAGTCATCATCAACTTATATCCCTTTTATCCAATTTCTCTTATCCAATTTCTCATATCTTATCCAATTTCTCTTATCTTATCCAATTTTCTCTTAACAACATCCCTCATATATACCCAATTTCTCATCTCTTATCAAAAACTCTTATCCAAAACCCCATGATAACATCCCTGTTTTATAATATATATATGCTTTTTAAGTCGGTATTTTCATTTTTTAAGTTGAAGATGGCGATGTCCTGGTTCCAACAGACATTTGTGCGGATTTTAAGAGCTTCAGGCTGTTTTCTACATTTTGTATAAAATATTGATTTTTATATTAAATGATATAATTTTTATATACTAATTTTGTCTTCACTTATTTTAAGTTGAAGATAGCAATCTCTCGGTTCCAACATATATTTTTGGGGATTATCCTTATTTTTTTCTCGGTTTCTACGGACATTTTACCGATTTTTCTGTGCTCGGGGCTATTTTCTACATTTTCTGGAAGATATGGATATTTATAGTAAATGATATGATTGTTATATCCTAATTTTGTCTTCTCTTATTTTTCAGTTAAAGAATGCGATCTTCCGGTTCCAATGGATATTTTTGTTGATTTTTCTGAGCTCATTGTTATTTTCTATATTTTATGGAAGATATGTATCTTTATTAGATGATATGATTTTTGTAATCTAATTTTTTCTTATCTTATTTTTAAATTGAAAATGGGAACTCCCGGTACCAAAGGACATTTTTGCGGATTTTTCTGAGCTCGGGACTATTTTTCTACATTTTATGAAAGATATGGTTCATTTTATTAAATGATATGATTATTTGGTCTAATTTTGTCTCTTAATTTTCAGTTGAAAATGGTAATCTCCCGGTTCTAACAGACATTTTTCCAGATTTTTCTGAGCTACGAGCTATTTTCTTAATTTTATGGAAGATATTTTTCTGATCTTTTATGGAAGATATGCCGATCTCATATTTTTCAGTTGAAGATGGCGATCTCCCTGTTCCAACCGATATTTTTGCTGATTTTCTGAGTCTCGAGTATTTTCTTCATTTTCTGTATGATATGAATCTTAATATTAAATGGTGTGATTTTTATAACCAAATTTTGCTTCTCCTATTTTTCAGTTGAATAAGGCTTCTCGCGGTTCGAATGGTTATTTTTGCGGATTTTTTTGAGTTCTGAGCTCTTTTCTACATTTTGTATGTGATATGAATCTTTATATTAAATGATATGATTTTTATAACCAAATTTCGTCTCCTCCTATTTTTAAGTTGAATATGGTGATCTCCCGGTTCCAACGGATATTTTTGCGGATTTTTCTGAGCTCGGGGCTATTTCTATATGTTAGTGAAGATATGGATATTTTTATTAAAAATATGATTTTTATAACTTAAGTTTGTCTTCTCTTATTTTTCAGTTGAAAATGGCGATCTCCCGGTGCCAATGTTTTTTGACCTTGAGGCTATTTTCTACATTTTCTGGAATTTATGGATCTTTTTATTAAATGACATCCTTTTGGCATAATTTTGTCTTCTGTTATTTTTTTTTGTTGACGATGGCGATCTCCCGTTCCAACAGACATTTTTGGAATTTTTTTAGCTCTGAGTTATTTTCTAAATTTTTTGTATGATATGAATCTTTATATTAAATGATATGCTTTTTATAACCTAATTTTGTCTTCTCCTATTTTTCAGTTGAATATAGCTATCTCCCGGTTCCAACGGATATTTTTGCGGATCTTTCTAAGCTCTGGGCTATTTTCTACAATTTATTGAAGATATGGATCTTTTTATTAAATGATGTGATTTTTATGCCTAAGTTTGTCTTCTCTTTTTTCAATTGAAGATGGTGATCTCGCGGTCCAACAGATATTTTTACAGATTTTTCTGACCTCGCGGCTATTTTCTAAATTTTCTGAAAGATATGAATCTTTTTCTTAAATGATATGATTTTTTGGCCTAATTTTGTCTTTAATTATTTTTCAGATGAAGATAGCGATCTCCTGGTTCCTATGGACATTTTTGCAGAATTTTTTGCATTGGGTGCTATTTTTCTACATTTTATGCAATATATGGATCTTTTTATTAAATGATATATTTTGGCCTAATTTTGTCTTCTCTAATTTTTCGGTTGACGATGACGATCTCCCAGTCTCAACAGATATTTTTGCGGATATTACTGAGCACCGGGCTATTTTCTACATTTTACGAAAGATACTTATCTTTTTATTTAACGATTTGATTTTTGTAGCCTAATTTTGTCTTAACTTATTTTTCAGTTGAAAATGGATATCTCCCAGTTCCAACGGGCATTTTGCGGATTTTATTGAGCTTGGTGCTATTTTTCTAGATTTTGTGGAAGATGTGGATCTTTTTATTAAATGATGTTTTGACTTAATTTTGTTTTCTCTTATTTTTCAGCTCCAACTAAAATTTTTGCGGATTTTTTTGAGCTCTGAACTATTTTCTAATTTTGTGGAAAATATGTATCTTTTTATTAAATGAAATGACTTGTATAGCCTAAGTTTGTCTTCTCTTATTTTCTATTGAAGATGGCGTTCTCCTGGCTCCAACGGACATTTTTACAGATTTGTCTGAGCTCCAAGCTATTTTCTACGTTTTTATGGAAGATGTAGATCATTTTATTTAATGATATGATTTTCTTAGCCTAAGTTTGTCTTCTCTTATTTTTTGTTGAATATGGTGATCTCATGTTCCAACTGACATTTTTGCGGATTTTTCTGAGCTTCGACCAATTTTCTATATTTTCTGTATTATATGAATCTTTATATTAAATGATATGCTTTTTATAATCGACTGTTGTCTTCTCTTATTTTTCAGTTGATTGTGTTCTCTCGCCACTGACATTTTTTCAGATTTTTTTGATCACGGGTCTATTTTCTAAAGTTTATTAAAGATATGGATCTTTTATTAAACTATATGATTTTTATAGCCTAATTTTGTCGTTACTTCTAGTTGAAAATGGCAACCTCCCGGTTCCAACGGACATTTGTGCCGATTTTTTGAGCTATGAGCTATTTTCTACATTTTCTGTAAAATATATATTTTTATATTAAATGATATGATTTTTATATCCTAATTTTGTCTTTTCTTATTTTTAAGATGAAAATAGCGATCTCCCAGGTCCAACAAACATTTTTGGAAATTTTTCTTAGCTCTGTGATATTTTCTACAATTTTTTAAAGATATGTATCTTTTTATTAAATGATATGATTTTTTGCCTAATTTTGTCTTCTCTTATTTTTCTATTGAAGGTGTCGTCCTCCAAGTTTTAACGGATTTTTCTGAGCTTGTGGATATTTTCTATATTTTCTGGAACAAATGGATATTTATTGTAAATGATATGTTTTTAATAGACTAATTTTGAACTCTCTTTTTTTTAGTAAAAGAGTGCGATCTTCTAGTTCTAACAGATATTTTTGTGGATTTTTCTGAGCTCGGGGCTATTTTCTACATTTTATGGAAGATGTGGACCTTTTTATTAAATGATATGATTTTTGTAGCCTAATTTTTTCTGATCTTATTTTAAATGAAAATGCGATCTCCCAGTACCAACGGATAGTTTTGCAGATTTTTCTAAGCGTGTGGCTATTATATATATTTTATGAAAGATATGGATCTTTTTATTAAATTATATGATTTTTGTCATACTTTTGTCTTCTTCCATTTTTTAATTGATAATGGTGATCCCCAAGTTCCAAAGGACATTTTTGCGGACTTTTCTGAGCTCCGTGCTATTTTCTTAATTTTTTGGAAGATATGGTTCTTTTTATTAAATGATATGATTTTTATAGCCTAAGTTTGTCT
>JAULAV010009244.1:0-18710 GCA_030789695.1 Scilla litardierei
CTAACCCATGGGCTACCACCAAGCATTGTTTAACCCTTTCGCCACAATATCGCCTAATTATTATTTACAACCAATACCAATATCAAAAATCCCTAAACATGGCCACATCAGGGGATAAACCCTATTAATCAGTCCAGACTAGGGCACAATACGCAGTTTCAGCCATGCTCAGCCAAGGAAAGACACTGTGAAGCTTAAGGATGGGTCATAGGTTGCAGCATGGGAGAAGGGAAGCTGGACAGTCCTGACGAGGGGAGAAAAACACCGAAACAGCCCGCAAGCAAGGGGAAAGGGTTCTACGGGTCATGGCCAAGATTGAAAATCCCTCGGATAATCATTTCGAAGGCCAATGGGCTGCAGCGAGGGTCATCGCCATGTCCGAAGCTCAGAATCATCATCGAGAAACAAGAGAAATGTAATCCACAAATTTAAAAATCCAAATTAGAGAATCAAAGTGATTTTACCCGAAATTGCAAACTGTCAGAGAAATCAGAACGGAAATCGCAACTCCAGAACAGATCCGAACTCAAAATCGGAAGAAAACCCAAAATTTTCCTTGTAAATTATTTTTTTCCATAAAACCGAAACCACATGGGCTTAATCGAGCTTAAATAGAGGGTATAGAAGACTTGAGGGAACCGTGGCTTCGCCATGAAGGCGATCGGCTTCTATTCGAGGCGACATCGTGTCGAAAGCCCTAAGGTTTAGGGCGCAGTGGAGGCATGAGGCCGTGCCACGTGTGGCATGTGGTGGAGATGGGAGAGGAGGGTGGGTTGTGTTCCTTTTTGTCAAAGGAATAAGGAGAGAGGAAGTAAATGAGAGAGTTGGCGCTCGAAATTTTGTTGCCGCCTTCGATCGAACGAGAGATGCTGAGCGAACGCCAGAGAGCGTGTGTGCAGCACGCATGCGATAGGGGTTAGGGGGGGAAGTGGGCTGCGGGTAAAATAAGAGGGCCTCGGGTTTAGGCCGGGTAAGGAGGGAAAAGAAAGGAAAAAATGAGGAAAAGAGAGAACGAGCTTTCACATCATTGATGGGCATAAGGCGCGCGCCTTGGGTTGCCTCGCCTTGGGTCTAAGGTACACGCCTTGGGTCGCCTGAGTCACCTCACAAATGGGTGGAGACTTGGCCTTGGGCGAGGCCCTCTAGGTGTGCCTCGCGCCTAGGCGCGCGCCTTGATGCGCCTTAACTACACTGGATTTATATAGCCTCTAAAACATTTAGATTAATATTGAATGTTTGAATTGTAAATTTGTATGCTTAAAGCAGATTTAAACAATATGCTACTTTAAAATGTGCATCTGATGCATGGCAAGAAATGTGGAAACATAACACATGCATTATGTGCAAAGTAGATAAATTCAAAAAGATGTGACCAAGTAGTAAAATGATACTTCGGAGGAGAAACTTTGGATAGGATTCGGGTATGGTTTTGTGGGTAAAAATAGAATTTTAGTGGATTTTTGAGGGAAAGATGGGATTCTTAGGGTTATGAATGTATTAGGGGGGAGAAATGAAATATTTTTATTGATTGCAATAGGGAATACAAGATAACTTGGCCTCAATTTGATAAGAGGACCGCTCTCCTAGATTTTGATTCGAGAAAAAAAGCCTAACTCTCTTAAGATCTAATCTAATGTACTCCTAAGCTCTTCTCATCTCAATTCCAAATTCAACATCCCATCTCTTCTAATCACATCCACTTTATTAATAACAAAACTCCTTATAAGACATCACCCACAATTACTAAAATACCCGACCGAGAGATATCAACCCAAATTTACAGATCTACACATGGACCTTCAACATTACATATTTACACATGTGACCAGAAATTATAGACTAGCGGGTTGCCGCTCAATCTCTCGGACAACATGCCTTTTATCAAATTGTTAATGCCACACAAAGAATGATTCCAAGTGCACTTCTCAATATGAATATTCATTTGTGAGTTATGGAAAGGTATGTTGTGACATTGGTGGTAAGGATTCACATGTGGTTATGGGAGATTATGGTAAGTATAGCTGCAGGTTGACTAAAAATTATTTGTATAAGTAGTAATTGTGAGTTGTGATCAGGGAAAATGTCAGGGGGCCAATAGAAGGGTTGGTGACGGAGATTGACACAACTGTTAGTGAGAATATTAGCATAAGCGTAGGTTGATTCGGGGAGAAACAACTGAGACGAAGGATTGCAATGTATCACCAGGGTGGGTTGTTGTGAATGAGAAATATCTGATGGTGGAAAGGAGGAATCTGGTGGATTGTCGATTTGGGGGGACATGTGAGGTGATAGCTTCAACTGTTGTACATTGAACATGTTAATAAAAGGAAAGAAAGATCATTGATGTTGTCTATGTGCATGTGGTGCTTGCTTCTGTATAAACATAATGGAAAATAGTGAAAAGGGAGCCTTAGGTACATCTTCCATAGTACAAAGTTCGATGAGCGGATTTGAATGAGAAAAGTTAGTCTCTGCTTGATCAAAGAGAGAATTGATCTTAACAACTTTGATCAGCTAAATGGTACTTAAGTGAGATCACTATCTTCATGCTGGCCGTGAAAGAGGCATTGCTTGTCGATAAGTATACGATGTGGAGATTAGTTATGTACAATTTTCTTCTTCACATACTGTTCATCAGGTTGCTTTTCATCTTCCAAATTACTCGTTATATTGAGTGAGAAATTTAAGTTCAAATCATACTCATGCACCTTCAAATACAAGATTCACACATGATCCATGCATGAATCATCTGCATCTATTTCATTTTACTTGGTCACATCTTTTTGAGTTTATCTACTTCGCACATATGCACGTGTTATATTTCCACATTTTTTGCACATACATCATATGCAAATTTTAAAGTAGCATATTGTTTAAATCTACTTTAAGCTTACAAATTTACACTCCAAACATTCAATATGAATCTAAATGTTTTAGAGGCCATATAGATCTATTCTCATTGGGACTGAAGCATCGTAGAAAATAGATTGAAGTGACTTCGTGCTTCCCACTGTTCATTTTGTGCTACTTGATGCATGGTCAGAAAACATCAAGCCTTTTATATACATGATTTTAGGCATTCTTGATATTATAGGTCAACTTTAAAACAATCAATAATCCATTCAAATCACATATCATTGAATTTCTCTTCCAAAAGTAAGCAATTTGGGAATTGCATAGTGCTCATGCGCCTCATGTTGTCTTCAGTGGATTCTGTTTATCTTAAAACATATATTCATCAAACATAATTTTAGGCTGCCAAAGGCGTTCTTCTTGATCTCATAACCGATATCCTTTCTCCCTTTCATATCATGTGGAGTGATGCTCCATTTATCGTCCAATCTGCTCTGCTTACGATTGTCCAAAAGTTAATAGCTAGAGACCTTTCAATTTCCATCATTTACTCATTAGATTTCTTTGCCAATATGGGTTCAACTTGGGTGGAATAACCCGTAAACATGCTGGGCATCACTTGGTTTATTTAGGGCTGAACATGAAGCGGAGAAATAAGGACATATAGAGAATAACGCAACTCAATGTCTTTGTTGCCCTATCAAAAACCAAGCATTATCGAAAACTTGTATGCTGAAAGCACTTCAATCTATGGTCTGTGATGCTTCAGTCCCAATAAAAATTGATCTATATGGCCTCTAAACATTTAGATTGATATTAGATTAATATTAAATGTTTGGATTGTAAATTTGTATACTTAAAATAGATTTAAACAATATGCTACTTTAAAATGTGCATATGATGCATGTGCAAGAAATGTATAAACATATATGCATTATGTGCGAAGTAGATAAACTCAAAAAGATGCGACCAAGTAGTAAAATGAAAGGAATGTAGATGATTCATGCATGGATCATGTGTGAGTCTTGTAGTAGAAGGTGCAGGAGGATGATTTGTACTAAAATTTCTAACTAAATATAAGGAGTAATTTGGAACCTGAAAAGCAACCTTATCAACAATATGAGAAGAAGAAAATTCTACATAACCAATCTCCACATTGTATACTTTATCGACAAGCAATGCCATCTTTCACGACAGCATAAAGACGTTGATTTCCCTAAAATATTGTTAAGCCGATCAAAGTTGTTAAGATCAATTCTCTCTTTGAACAAGTAGAGACTAACTTTTCTAATGCAAATTCTCTCATCGAACTTCGCACTATGGAAGAGGTATACAAGGCTCCCTCTTCACTATTTGCCGTCATGTTTTTACAGAAGCAAGCACCGCAAGCACATAGGCAACATCAATGATCTTTCTTTCTTTTTATCAACATGTTCAATGGGCAACAGTTGAAGCTATCACCTCACCTGTTCCCCCCAAACAGACAATCTACCAGATTCCTCCTTCCCACCATCAGATATTTCTCATTCACAGCCCACCCTGGTAATACATTGCAATCCTTCATCTCAGCTGTTTCTCTCTAAATCAACCTACGCTTATGCTAATATTCTCACCAACAGTTGTGTCAACCTCCTCCACCAACCCTTCTATTGGCCATCTGACATTTTCCCTGGTCACAACTCATAGTTACTACTTATACAAACAACATTTAGTCAACCGGCAGTTATACTTGCCATAATCTCACATAACCACATGGGAATCCCTACCACCAATGTCACTACCCACCTTTTTTCCTTAACTCACGAAGGTTGTCCCTTTAATCAAAGCTAATCAGAAGAAGATTAAGCAATCTTTGTGGATATACTTAATTATAAAGGTGTGAAAACCAAGGAGTCTTCATACTGAGAAGTGCACTTGGAATCATTCTTTGCGTGGCATTAACAATTTGATCAAAGGCATGTTGTCTGAAGGATGGGGGTGCGACGACACGCCAATGGTAGATGTGTAATTTCTGGTCACATAGGTAAATTTGTAATTTTGAGGGTCAAGGTGCAGATCTTTAAGTTTGGCCTGAAAACACTAGATAAGGGATATTTTAGTAATTATACGGTAACGACACATTAAAAGTTATGTTATAAATAAAGGGGAGGGAATTAGAAGAGATGAGATGTTGAATTTGGAGAAGAAGATTAAAGAAGAAGAAATTAGGAGCAGATTAGATTAGATTTTGGAAAAGTTAGGCTTTTTTCTAGAATTAAAGCTTGAAAGAGCGGCCTTCTTCTCGAAAGAGTCCATCTAACCTTGTGTTTCTGTTTTATTATCAATAAAAATATCGCTTTCCCCCTAAATCCATTCTTTTATACCTAAAAATCCAACTGTTTCCATAAAAATCCAATATTTCCATCAAAAATCTTCTTTTTACCACCAAAAAATTTAATCAAATTGATATGAATTGCTAGGGATTTAGTGGAAGAAATTTAGAGATTTTGAGAAAAATTTGGATTTTTATTGATAATTTAAGAATTCCAAAGGATAGTTAGCCTCAATTCGAGAGGAAGACAGCTCTCCTAACTTTTAATTCAAGGCAAAATCCTAACTCTCCCAAGATATACTCTAGTCTATTCCCAATCTCTTTTCTTCTTCCAAATTCAACATGAGAACGTAGCCATAACCATTCCTCCAATATATAATGGACTGATTTGTTCCTAATTACAAAAATGCCCTTGAAGCCCAAAACTACAAGTTTGCCGACCGCACCCTAAATCTAATATTACTCTACCCCCAAAGAACCACCTTGTCCTCAAGGTGGTGCCATAAAAATCGTGGGCACACGACTCCAAATGGGGATACTCGTCCCTTCCTGGCTCATCTCCAACGGCTACACCCTCATCTTCTTCGACAACCTATACATGCAAAACACGATCCCGACAATGATGCCCCGACCTGAATCTCTCGCTACATCAAAAACATAACCCTTGGAGCGCTTGTTCAGGGTTTTCTTTTGTGTGAGATGCTTGCACTTGTCTGTTGGAGGCTCGCCACTCTTCTCCTGCGCTGTCTAACCCATCGCTGGTTGGGACTTTTGGGTCTCATTGGGGGCATAAGTGTGGAATGTGACACTACTCATTGCTCCCTTTACAGCCTGCTTTATCATAATTCTGTTTTCCACCATTTGAGCCAGCTCCATCGCATATCCAAGCCCACTTGACCGTAGTATGCGTAACTCAGCTCTGATGCTGGCCTTAAGGCATTTTATAAAATTTCCTTTTGAGTACCTCATCTGAAATCCACTTTACGGTGCCCGAGAGCATTTCAAACTTCTTCATATAGTCTCTGATCGTGTTGTCCTGCATGAGAGCAAATAGTTGCTCATGTAATTTTCTCCCTGAGTGTCTCTAAATTGGCTAACTAGCAGTCCTTGAACTCCTCCCAGGACTTCACAGGTGGCCTTTGGTACTTAATTATATATGTCAACTTTAATATATGCATGGGCAATCACTTAATTTGAACTGAACGGATTAGCTTCAAGGTACTTCATGAAGTAGCCAAGTGCCCCCTCCTTGTGCATGTGTATGTGTCATGACAGCTGCATGTGTATGCATGTATGTGTATTGTCAATAGACATTCTCCATACATCAATTGCTTGTATAAAATATTTATATTTAAACTCATGGTGAAATACCTTATTTTGAGACTTTCTAATGCATAATAGTTCTCCAAAAACCTTTTCCTGTTAATATTAACGAGTTGTTCTAAACTTTTTTGAGTCTTGCAGGGTCTAATAAGTTCTCATGAGAGATGAGGAAATACCATAGAAGGGTTCAAAAAATGTCATAACAATATAAACACGGTGCCCTCAAAGTGTCAGAAATATTTTCCCTCAAGCATGGTATGTCATCAATGCTGGAAACCAACTTACAAGTTTCCCATCCATGCATATAAAGTAGTAGAAAACAGTACAAAGATTCTACAACATTCAAGTGAAGGGCTATAGTCATATGTCTAATCTTTATTCTCATATGCTGTCAGGTTATTGAACCAACTCACAATGTTCCAGTCTAGTGCGACCATCCCCTTATAAGGGATAAGGTGGGAACACCCATAATTTTGTATCTTAGCAACAATCAACCATATGAAAAATACTAACCATAGCATTTTGAGAATTGCCACCACTCCTATTCGGATCCATTTTTACTAAGCATCTGCACTGTGCAGCACAAGGTACTTTCTATCATATGCCATACCTGTGCCAAGCACATCGCACCAGCGTTCAACATGCCCACACGTATGGGACACTTCTTAGAACACTTTTAAAAACTTCTTGCACACGTCATATATAACTAATACACATCTATTCACATTGTATGGATTTATATTTCAGAAATTTATTTAGTCGCATCTCAATATCAATTACTAAGCTGTATGAAAAAAGTTGTGAAAAATGTATTGACTTGTATGAATTATGAAATTATGATGAGTTTGGATAAGGTTCGATAAAAAAATGAGATATATCAAGCTACTTCACATAAAATGGAATCGCAAAGTCATAAAAGTATGTGATCGGTTGTAATCCATATATATATCATTATATGAGTAGAAATAGATACTCTGGCTTTTTAATGATGCACATGTCAATGTATGAACACATATATCCCCTTTCTTATAATATGTTGTCTTTTTCGATGTGTCCATGTGTCCTACTTTTTAAAGAATTGACGTGTCTCATGTCGGTGTCGATGGCATACCCTTGTCTCATGTCCATTTTCATGCTTCTTAGCCTATGCATAACTATGAAGCTTGAGCCAGTTCAGCATTATCCTTGCAGCTAAGCAGATACATTTGTACAAAGCTTTACCTCGAGATAAAAGAGGTCGCACAAGTGAGCTTATAGTGCTATACTATTTTATACATAACTCATGAATTTGACTTGTTCTGCCATGGTCACTGGATTAGTAGGTTGTGTATTCATAAAAAACATGTAACTTCCTAAATTCAATGCTATTAGCATAAACGGAGAGTAAGAGGGTAAGTTCCAGCACAATATCTGGAAAGAACCATGTCATTCTAGATTTATAGTAACAGGATGTAGTAAGTAATTATTATTCAACTGCTCTTATGCATACAAAAAACCTGCTAGCCTTACCGAACATTCTGGCAGCCAAGCAGGCTTCCTCAAGCTTGAAGAAACACTGGATATTTCTGTCCCATCCCTAATTGCAGAACAAAATAAAAAGAATATTGATGTCTGGTGACTACAGCATATGCACTAGGAAATTTCTTAACTCCACTTACAGCCAAGCAGGAGGAGGGCAATGCATGTGTGTCACATCTAGGCTGTTAATGTTCAGAATTCCAGACCTGTAAAACCAAAGTAGATCGATATAGAGCCAAAACTCAGTAGAAACGGATTTCCGATAAAAGTAGAATATGTTAGCATGCAAGGTGGAAAAAAATTGAAATTACAAATTCACCAAGTAAAGGTTGGCTAAGAGTAAATAAATTGAATTTGATATGGTAGTTTACTTTAAAAACTAAAATATAACTACATATACAATTAGACACTATATATAATTCCTCTTTCACTCAAAGCAAAAAAAATTAAACAATAAAAAGAAATAATGTAATTGAAAAGCCGGAAAGACTTATAAATGCATATGCACCAAAAAGAGGAAAAAAAGAGAGAAGTGGTCATCTCCACGACTTACCAGCCATCATCAAGATGGAATGCTAACTGATAAGAGCACGATGGGTCAAAGCTGATAGAGTGAACTTCCCTTGATGTTATGTTTGACTGTGCCTGAAACAAAGTGACATGCAAACCATTACACCTTGAGCATAATACGTTTTATGGGAATCGAGAAACATAGTGATGCGATTAGGGCTTTTGTGGAGTAAAGATGGGATTTTTATAGGAAATGTGGGATTTTTATGGGTGGAAAGAGAGGATTTGGGGGAACAAAGATTTTTATTGATATAAAAACTGAAAATACAAGATAAATAGTCTCGATTCGAGAAGAGACCTTTCTCCTAGCTTTTGATTTGAGATCAAAGACTAAATCTCCAACTAAAGTCCTAAGACAAATTATATCAAATTGACTACAAATAAACTAAGAGATTTCTTCAACAAATCAAGCATGCCTCAAAACTATGGCCGGCTCTAGGCTATAAGAAAAATTACAGATTTGCAAATTTACGAGAACACCCTTCCTACTTTCTGAATTTCCTAAATTGCCCCTTTTGGGCCCAAAAGTCTACATACACCCAAAAGTCTCCAAACGCGTCATTACTCCGCCCCAGAAAAACCACATTGTCCTCAAGGTGGTGCGTGAAGTGCACGGATGGGCTATTCCAAGTGTAGATGCTCCTGATCCTCCTCCTCGCCCGCTCCCAGCATTACCACGCCGTCTCCATCATCCTCCTCATTCACTATCAATATCAGCAAGGTACAGTCGCCACACAGGTGTCCCAGAGAGAACTTTTCGTCGCACTTGAAGCATAATCCTTTGGCAAGCTATTCACGTATCTCAGCCTCTGTCATCCAACGTATCTGTCCCCTGGTCGTGCCTCAACACCCTTCTCCTTGCTGGCGGCTGCCCTGTCTGTGGATGCTGCTCCCACTGTGGCCGTCTTCTGCCCTCTACAGGATCCTGCCCCTGAAAGGAAGAGCCTCCCCCACACCCCCACAGACCTCCTCTCCACGTCCTGATGGTCCACCATCCACCATCTTTGCTAGATTCATCATCTCTCATAAATCTGCAGGCTTCTGAATCCTCAGCTCAGATCTGATGGTGGGTTTCAACCCTTTCATGAAACAGCCCTCAAGGGACTCGCCTGACACACCACAGACTCTGCTAGGTAGCATCTCAAATTTCTTGATATAGTCCCTCACTGTCCTGGCATGCCTCAAGGCATATACTCTCATACGCGTCGCCAGTCTACACCTCCCCAAAACGCTCCAATAGGAGAGTAGTGAACTCCTCCCAAGTACGGAAAGGCCCCTGCTGCTGTGTCCATCAGAACCACCGTAATGTCTCTCCCTCCAAGCAGACCCCACTGCCTTGAGCCAGTTCTCCTCATGTGCCATCGACAGCTCAAAATATCTCTCCACACGGTATATCCAGGCATCGAGATCGTCACCCTAAAAAATAAGCATCTTCAGCTTTCTCACTCGGTTTTCCGCAGAAACCCCTCCGGGTGCTCCCCTCCACTGTGGATGGTCCTGGCGTCGCTGCTGAAATGGATCAGGCCTACCCATAACCCGCAGCAGGGTTCCGTGCTCCTCTCTCTACACCTTCCCAAGACGTGTCACTCCAACCTGCTCCACCATCACGATCATCGCCATGGTATCGACCGTAGTTCTCCTGGGGTGCTTTGGAGGGACCCTGGTGCCCCCTCCAATTTCTAGGAACTCCTCCCAAGGGCTGTAGGTGCGTCGAAGGACATCCAAAAAATTTGTGGCGCTCCTTGGGGCTGAAAAATCCAACGGAACCATCCTAAGGCTGAAACAAGGCCTGTCGTCCACCAAACGGGGCCGGCGGGTACCCTTGAAAACTCAGCGGGGCCTGTCGGCCCCCAAAATGGGTCGGCGGGCCCTCCAGATAGGACGACGGGGCTTGCCGACTCCTAAACTGGATCAACGGGCCCATTTGGGGGGTCGGCCCGGCCTGTCGGCCCCCAAACGGGGCCGGCGGCCCTCCTGGCTGGTTGGTGGGGCCTGTCGGCCCCCAGCAGGGTCAACGGGCCTCTCTGGCTGGCCGACGGAGCTGGCTGCTGCTGTCAGGCCCTTGGGGCAGTCGATCGGCCCTGTCGACATGTCCATAGGGCGGCCGAACTTGTTGAAGGCTTTCAGGGTTCCCAAGTTAATGCTCCTCCCTCGCGGCCTCCTCTTCCTCCACGAAGTAGTTATCGGCGTCGGAGAAGCACACTTGTAAAAAAGATCGTCTTTTTTCCTTCTCCTTTGCCAAAGGTCGCCCCATTTTCTCTGGACCTAACTTTTCGTCGAACGCCTCCATCAACTTCGCTTCGTCGCCGCTAAACTTTGATTTGTCGCCGCTAAACTTTGATTTTTCACCGACGTGTTTTGTTGGATGGCCTCCATAAGTTATGCGAACCTCCGATCCGCAAGATTTTCTTGTTCTTCAGTGCCCTTCTTGGTCTCTTCCTCAAATTTTCTTTCAAACCTTTCCAACTTCTCTTCCAACAAGTCACTTCTCTCCTTAGATCTCATAGTCGCTATGGATCAACGCCCTCTGATACCAATTGATGCGATCAGGGCTTTTTGTGGAGTAAAGATGGGAGTTTTTATAGGAAAGGGGATTTTATGGGTGGAAAGAGAAGATTTGGGGGGAAACAAAGAGTTTTTATTGATATAAAAACTGAAAATACAAGATAAATTGTCTCGATTCGAGAAGAGACATTTCTCCTAGCTTTTGATTCGAGATCAAAGCCTCAATCTCCAACTAAAGTCCTAAGACAAACTATCTATTAAATTGACTACAAATAAACTTTAAGGGATTTCTTCAACAAATCAAGCATGCACCAAAACTAGGACCGGCTCTAGGCTATAAGAAAAATTATAGATTTGCTAATTTATGAGAACGCCCCTCCTAATTTCTGAATTTCCTAAAATGCCCCTATTGGGCCCAAAAGTCTCCAAACACATCACATAGACTATATGAAAAACAATCATCTGGTTTGGATGTCAGCATGCATCATCTTTAATCTAATGTCGGCACTTCTGGATTCATGACTTATTTCTCTAATGATTGATGTACCTCTTTTATGTTTTGAAGGATCATTTGTGCTTGCTATAAGTCCATAACTAGATCCAATTTATCAATTTACGAATGATATCGACACAATAGCAAACACACCTGATCCATTGAAAGATTTAGGCAAAAACTGTATTTGATCTTGGTACAACTTGCGTTTCTTGTTAGCCACAAGATTGCCATATGCAAATACACAATAGCCGATGATAAACCACAAATCTGCATATGAATAACCAGCAAGTATTTGATGGGACGCGGGTTTATTCCCGAAGGAGAACCTGCGCCCAAGCCCACCCGCGCCCAACCCCGCTAGCCGCCCAAACCCGCTAGCCCCGCGCGCCCCTCCCTTGGCCGAAAAAACCCTAGTTTCGATTATTTATATTGTGGGCCAGCCGTCGCTAGGGATTATGCTATTATTTTGATATTGGAGTGCTTTTATAGCTTAGACGAGTGCGGACGTCATCTATTGACGTCTTGGTAGGAGAATACACCTTTTTGTATTCAATTATCTTGCTATTGTTACTTTATTTCTACTTTGATTATCAAATCGTTGGATTTCTCTTTTCGGATCTATCAATTTGGTATCAGAGCAGGTGACGTTCCAGGGCGGCGCCGACAACGAGATCGAAGGATAAATTCGACACTTTGGAGGAAAAATTCATGGGAGAAATTGAAGGGGTGAAGAAATCACACGAAGAGACGATGAAGGCGATGAAGTCATTGGCGCATTCCATCAATTTATTGGCGGCTAATCAATCAAGTTAAGGAGAACAATTGACGAAGATCCTCTCTCAAGGGTCGACGAGTCTCCCCGATGGAGGAAACCCTAAATTGACAACAAAGGCGGCACCTTTGAAGAAGGGGAAGGATAAAGAAGAAGATTGGGATGCGGGTCGGCCTTATGAGGAGGGATCATACGAAGGGAAATATGAGGATCCGTGGAAGGAAGATTATCGCGAAACTATCAGGCGAAGGACGGAAGAAGCGAAAAGGGGGGACGGCGAACCTAGCCGCCGCCGCCTCCACGAGCGGCGAAGAGCAGAGGGGCTCCCCACGGAGCCCCTAGAAGACGGCCGGGGGGCGGCGCACCCCCACCACCGCAAGGGGCCGGCGAACACCCGTCGGCCCCCGCGGGCCTCGCTCCAGGCCGCGGGGCCTGGGGAATTACCGCCAGGGTCCGGCGGCCCTGGGAACCCACAGCCAGGGCCCCGCGGCCTTGATACAGCCCCGCATGGGCCCTGAGCAGTAGCGCCCAGGTCCCGCGGGGCCCCAGTACCCCCGTGGCGCCTTTCGGCCACGGTGGCCTTCCGACGCCTCCGACGAGCAGCGTGGACGATCGCGGCAGGTGGAGAGGGGTTTTCGTCGTATTTGGAAGATCTGACGCGTGATTTTGGGGGCAGATTTGACCGGGGGGAGAGTCAGGGGTACTATGATGATGGAGGAGGCTATGGGGCGGACTTCGGAGATGACGCGGGGTAGGATGACTTTGAGGGCAGGTGTGGGGTTCCCCGAGGGGACTATGGTGGTGGCAGAGGAGAGCCACCTCAGCAGTACGAGACCTAGGACGAGAGGCGACGGCACTATCACCAGACTCGCCGTCCAGATGGGAAGCCCGATCAGGGACACTTTGGTGGGGACCGCAGGGTGCGGAAGTTGGAGATACCTCTGTTCAGAGGAGAGGATCCACATGTCTGGCTGTTCACGGCGGAGAGGTACTTTGCAGCGCACCGCATGACAGATGCTCAGAAGTTGAAGGCAGCCGCTATTTGCATGGAGGAGAGAGCTCCGGGTTAGTACCAGTGGAAGGAAAAGAGACAACAGATTCGTGACTAGGAGTAGCTGAATGACCTAATTCTGGAGAAGTTCAGGGATCCCCGCCTGGGAAACCTTCACGAGCAGTGATACGCCCTCAGGCAGGATGGACCAGTACGAGAGTACAATGAGAGGTTCGAGACTTTGGCAGTGAGAGTACACGGCGTTTCAGACGAGTCACTCGAGGGCATCTTCCTGAAGGGGCTGAGGCCCAGTCTTCCAGCCGCAGTGAGGCCTTACAAGCACATGGGGGCTTTCAGAGGTCATCGAAATGACGCAGTTGGTAGAGGACTCATGGACAGAGGATATAAGAGTCGGGAGCAGCTACGGTGGCCCGATACAGAAGGGCACCTCGTCTGGAGCAGGTGGTGCGGGGGTCACTGCGGGGGCAGGTCAGGCTAGCAGGGAGAAAACGGGAGAGAGTAGCGCCCTCAGCAGGAGGACAGTTCAGGAGGATGTCTGATGCAGAGATGAGGGAGAAGCGTCAGAAGGGCCTATGCTTTAGGTGTGACGAGAGGTTCACTCTAGGCCACAGGTGCGCGGGGCGCAAATTACTTGTGCTGCTACTGAAGGACGACGATGGTGAGGAGGACGTCGAGGATGAGAGCGCCGAGCAAGAGGAGGAGCCCAAGGGCAATCAGCTAGACGTGGCAGAGGTGTCTATTAACTCCGTGGTAGGGTTCACACCGAACCACACCATGAAGTTGAGGGAAAAGATCGGCGAGCAGAAGGTGACGGTGCTGATTGACAGTGGGGCAACCCACAATTTCATCTCCAGGAGGGTGGTGGACCAGCAGGGAATGCAGCTGCCCGACTGCTGGAGCTTCAGTGTGATGATGGAGACAGGGAAGGAGAGTAGTCGAGGAGTCTGCAGGGGGTTGGTGCTGACCCTACGGGGAATACAGGTAAGGTCGGACTTTCTACCTTTAGACTTGGGGAGCACAGATGTCATCCTGGGCATGACATGATTGCAGACGTTGAGGGAGATGATGGTGAACTGGAAACTTCTACAGATGGAGTTCCAAAATGAGGAGAGAGCGGTCACCCTACAGGGGGATCCCAGCCTTTGCAGAGTGGTAGTGTCACTGAAAACCATACCGAGGACCTTACAGACCGAGTGATGAGGGTACTTGGTGGAGCTGTACACCTTGACAGATGAAGGAGGCGCAGAGACCAGTGGGGAGCATACCATACCAGGAGAGGCGCAGCAGATGTTGGCGCAGTTTGAGGAGATCTTTCAGGAGACTCGGGGTCTGCCACCGTCGAGAGACCATGAGCACGCCAGAGTACTGTGGGAGGGTGCTTCCCCCATCAATGTCAGACCCTACCGGTACCCCCAGCACCAGAAGAACGAGATTGAGAGGATGGTAGCCGAGATGGTGGAGGCAGGAGTGATTCAGCCTAGTGTGAGCCCGTTCTCCAGTCCCGTGCTCCTAGTGAAGAAGAAGGATGAGAGCTGTCGTTTATGTGTGGACTACCATGCATTGAACAAAGAGATAGTGCCAGATGAGTTCTCCATACGGTGATAGACGAGCTCCTGAACGAGCTACATGGGGCAGCCTGGTTCAGCAAGATAGATCTCAAATCAGACTACCACCAGATCAGGATGTGGCCAAGACGGCGTTTAGGACGCATGACGGCCACTACGAGTTCCTCATCATGCCATTTGGCTTTACGAACGCACCATCAACCTTCCAGGCACTCATGAATAAGGTATTTCACCCGTACCTGAGGCGATTTGTACTTGTTTTCTTTGACGATATACTAGTGTACAGTCGCACCTTAGAGGTACACCTGGACCATCTGCAGGTGGTGTTTACGGAGTTGCAGTACCATCAGCTAGTGGCGAACAGGAAGAAGTGCTTATTTAGGCAGCCACATGTGGAGTACCTAGGACATATGGTGTCAGCAGATGGGGTTGCAGCGGACAGGGGAAGATCGCAGCGATGTTGGACTGGCCGTGCCCCACCACTCTCAGGGGCTGCGGGGGTGTCTAGGCTTGACAGGATATTACCGCAGGTTTGTGGAGGGGTATGAGACGATCACTTGGCCGTTGGCCGAGCTACTGAAGAAGGACCAGTTCCACTGGGGGGAGGAGGCGACGACAGCTTTTGAAGCTCTGAAGAAGGCCATGACTACAGCGCCGGTCTTGGCACTTCCAGACTTTTCCAGGCCCTTTGTGGTGGAGGCGGATGCGTCAGGGCACGGGTTAGGGGCAGTGTTGATGCAGGTGCATCGGCCCATTGCATACTTCAGCCAGGTGTTGACATCTGAGCCCGACTGAGGTCGGTTTACGAGAGAGAGCTGATGGCCATAATCTTGGCAATTCAGAAGTGGAGGCCGTACTTGTTGGGGCGAAGGTTCCTTGTACGCACAGATCAGCTGAGCTTAAGTACTTATTAGAGCAGCAGATGATAGCAGAGGAGCATCAGAAGTGGCTGCGGAAGTTGACGGGAGTACAGATTTGAGATCGAGTATCGACTGGGGCTGGAGAACAAGGTGGTGATGCCTTATCACGGCACGAGGAGGAGGTGAAGTTGGCCGCACTAGCAGTGTCCGTACTTCAGGACTGGGGGGCCGCTATAGCAGGAGGTGGAGCAGGACCCTGAGTTAGCAGGCATACGAGAGGCTCTTCTACAGGGGTCGACTGAGTTTCCGGGATATTCTCTTTAGGATGGACGGCTACTATATTGGGGGAGACTAGTGCTACCGAGGACATCCACATATCTACCGGCCATACTCCAGGAGTTTCACAGCAGTGCCGTCGGAGGACATTCTGTGATTCTCAAGACCTACCATCGACTGGCGAGGGAGGTCTACTGGAAAGGGATGAAGAAGGAGGTGGCGAGGATGGTGGCAGAGTGTGACGTGTGCCAGCGTCACAAGTACCAGGCGATGTTCCAGGAGGACTACTACAGCTGCTGTCTTTGCCATATCGAGTATGAGAGGACCTCTCCATGGACTTCATAGACGGGTTGCCAAAGTCGGGTGCATATACCGCCATATTCGTTGTGGTCGACCACCTCAGCAAGTATGCGCACTTTGTTCCGCTTCGGCATCCTTACAGCGCAGTATCGGTGACAGATGTATTTTTGAGGGAGATCATTTGTCTGCATGGACCTCCAAAGTCCATATTCTCGGACTGAGACAAGGTATTCCAGAGTAGATTCTGGCAGGAACTTTTCAGGCTGCATAGAACGGTGTTGAAACGAAGCACGACCTACCACCCTCAGACCGATGGACAGACGGATATGGTAAACAGGAGTGTGGAGACCTACCTGCGGTGCTTCATTCCGGATAATACCAAGGAGTTGGCTTATTGGCTGGCATGGGCGGAATACTGGTATAACACATCATATCACACAGCGGCACAGAAGACACCCTTCAGGATTCTTTATGGCAGGGACCCCCTCATCTACTGAACTATGGACATGAGTCGTCACCAGTTTCAGATGTGGAGCGGTATTTGGCAGAGAGGGATCAGGTTTTGGAGGAGCTGAAGCTCCATCTGGCGAGGGCTCAGCAGGTCATGACGGCGAGAGCAGACTTACATCGCAGAGATGTATAGTTCGCAGTGGGAGACATGGTGTACCAGAAGCTGAGGCCCTACAGGCAGAGATCCTTGGCTCACAGGAGAAATGAGAAGCTGGCACCGCGTTATTTTGGACCTTTCGAGGTTGTGGCGGGAGTTAGACCAGTGGCCTACAAGTTGAGATTGCCCCCAGGATCGGTTATTCACCCAGTGTTCCATGTCTCGCAGCTCTGCCAAGCGATCGGAGACCACACACCATCCGCCACATGATCACTCCATATTTTACACCTTTTTTCCGCATGATTGCATGCCATTTAGATCGCTCAAATCACGCTTTTCACGATTTATCGACAATATTGCGATACTTTTCACGATTTGTTGTTTTTGTCGTATTTCAGGAGATTTGGAGCGATTTGGAGTGATCCCGAGATACACCCACTCCGGAGTGTCACCGACGACTTCCCCGGGGGGTATTTTGTTATTGGAGAGGAGCGGAAGAAGAAAGAACGTCGTAAGAGCGACGAGGAGGCAAAAACAAGCTGTTTGGGCATTTTCAGTGTCTCACTCGGCCGAGTGAAGGAGTCACTCGGCCGACCAGCGAGACCCCGCTCCGCCGACCAGATCGGACACGCTTCATGTGTGCACTCGGCCGAGCATCAGAAGCCACATCGGCCGAGTGACGAAACCCCGTCCGCCCGAGTGGCACTCAGACGACGCCCATCAAAAAGAGCCAACTTACTGTTTTTCGTCTGCCTGAGCTTCAGAAGACCCACTCGGCCGAGTGGAAATTGCCGACCGCCCGAGTGAATAGAAGCCATCGGCCGAGTGACGACAACTCACTCGGCCGAGCGACGCCCGAAGTGAAGACCCCCAAGACCCCAGACTTACTGGAAATTCTCAGGGTTTCTCACTCGGCCGAGCGACTTTTGTCACTCGGCCGAGTGAGCCGCACTGCCTGTAGCGTAAATTGCGATTTTCAGGCTGCGCAGGGGCATTTTGGTCACAGTTTTTTGGACGATTTTGGGGGGTATTTAACCCCAGTTTTTAACCTAGGTTAGAGAGCTTTTTCCTTTACTTTTTGCAGCTTTTTGGATTAAACTTTTTAGCTTTTGATTCTTGCTATTGGAGAGGAGAGAAAAGTTTATTTTTGTTGGATTCTTGGAGAACTCTATTGGTTTGTCTCCCTCTTCATTAAAAATCTCATTTTTATTGCTTATTTGAATATTGTGATGAATTCTATTGTTATTTCAATTGATTATTTTTGCAATTGTGATATGAATTGTGAGTAGTCCTAACGTCTTGGTGCGTGGGGATGAACCCTACGAACCCAATTTCCGATTTGTGATGATTTGGTAGAAATATTGCTAGAATTGCTATTAGGGTTAGTTTGGGATCGATATACTACGGATAGCTAGGTGTTCACATCGATTGGGATTTGCAAGAGATTGGATCCCAATTCGATAGGAAACCCTAGAAATCCGAATTGGGTTGAAATTGAGTTTCCGTAGTATCGGTTTGCAAGAGATTGGACCGATACTAGGGTTCTCGGTTGCAATTCCATACCGATACTCGTTTGCAAGAGATTGGACGGGTAGGAACTATCCCAACCTAGGTCGTGGCCCGAGTTTGCACGAGAGTGGGCTCGGGACGCGATTGAACGATGATGTTAATCGTAATGCTAGCTTGCCTAGGCTAGGGTTTGCAAGAGATTGGACCCAACCCTAGGATAGCTATAGACCGGC